>JALLOT010001051.1:0-16449 GCA_036939595.1 Thalassiosira livingstoniorum | reverse complement strand
CCTGGATTTCAATTCCATTTCCAAATTTGAATTGCTTGCTTTTCTTTCTTCCTGGCTTTGGCTTTGTACTATCATCATTTTCAGCATATTTGTTTGGAGTGTCTTCAAACACTTGGACAAAGGACAAGGGAATAATACTCATATCTATTCAGTTTTCTCATTTTGTGACCACGGAATCTGTATAGTTTTGGATATGGAATTGCAACAGGTATTTTTCCTTCATCCATTTTGTACACTTTAGATGATTTAGAAGGGGGGTCGAGAAAATATGAACATTTACTAAAAAATTATTACTCATGTGTAGAACCTACGTTGGATCTCCTAGTACACCTAGGTTTTTCACAGGCCATCTAGGGCATTCATTGTGCCTAGTGAAAAAAGGAAGTCCTCAGTTTATGGGACATCCCATGCCATTTCTGCCTTGGCACAGTGTCAGCTTTATATTTGATAAAGTTCTCCATTGCCATTGCCTGGATTCCTTCCATCTTTTTTCCATCATGAGCAACACCACCTCTCTTGTCAGCTAGGGGTTTTTGGGTGCATCCATCCGCTGTCTCCTCCTGTAGATGTAGAGCCAGTACTGAGTCTACAGGACTGCAGATGTTGGCATCACCTCCATTATCATTGTCGTCATCAACCTGTTGGACTTCTTATTGGCTGCTTCCATTGTCAAGAATTTCTTTTTCACTGTCAATTGGTTCGATCATGCCATCAGAACAACTTGTTCCGACAGCAGCAACTGAGTCGTCGACTGATGACACGTCTCCCTTGCCTATGGCTCCCACCATTGTTGTTGACACAAGTAGTTGGTCGTGGAAGAGAGTTAAAGATGGTGAGGGAAGTAGTGAGCCAAAGCCACCGGGTATTACATTTAAAACTACTCCAATGAAAAAGACTGATGGCAGTAATAAACGCTGTCATGTTGACAGCCCCTCGTCGTCCCCACAAGTTGCTGGGACTATGAACCGCATCCTCTTTTCAGAGGATCAGGGGATGGAGGATGCTGCTGCTGACTCCATTAATTCTCCCTCAGTGCGATCATCCAATTGCTACAATCTCTGGGTTGATTTTCCATATCCAGTAAAGGTCAAAATCAAACAAACTTCATTGGCTAAGGCTGCATCTTCGTTGGCTAAGGGAGCGGCAAAGTCAACTAGCAGTGTGAAAATTGACACTCATGAGACACCGGGGGCAAGGGATGATATTACTGAAGATCTGGCTGAGGACAACAGGAATATTGGCTAAGGAGTCCAATTCTTATGATAGATTGAGTGCTACTACACCAGGGACTACAATGCTGTCTGATACAGTGAGTGGGAGCTTGAACGAGTTGGTGGGAGGTCTATCTTTAAATGGCATCATTGCTGTGGAAGTTGGTGATGGGGCTTCTTTAAATCCCCCGGTGGATCCGTCTACAACTGCTGGGGAGAGTTTGTCCTCTCAGATTGCCAATGTCTCATCAGAGAAAGTTATACCTACAAAGGAAGGGTCAACAGATTCTGTGGAAATTGATACTAAAAGTTGTGAGGAGAAAGGTGATGGGACTCAGTCTTTGGCAAATGTAGCTGGGGTCAACAAAGGGGATTCTGCAACTGTGATTGATCGTGCAGGACGTGCAGAAGTATTTGATTTGTTTGATGGTACTGGCAGTAAAGTTTCTAAATCTACCACTGGGTCCTTAGCTCCATCTGTTTCTGATGGTGTCAGTGGCGTTGCTTCGTCTTCTTTGTCTGCTGTGGCATCACATTTGGCTCCTACTTTGGAGGGGGACGATTCCCTGCTGGGTGGTCTGCCTTCGCCCGCTGGTGCTAATCAAAGGGCCACGGACAATGTGTCTTTTTCTGCTTTGGGGGCTGTAGTGCCTCCTACACCGGCTTCTGCGGTTGTGAAGGGTGTTACTGGCAATTCTCCTTCCAGTCCATCACAGGGAAATGCTGTGCTTGATAAGGTCGATAGTCAGGTCAACCCTGCAGACTCCACTGCTACCGTTAATTCAAAACCCTCATCCACCTCGGCTATTGACACTTCTAAGTCTGTTGGTACTGCTAACTCTGACCATGGGAATAGTCATTCACAACTCCCTAATGAAACAATTGCTTTGGAGGCAACTTCAGACCTTGAGGCCTTTGTGGCGCAACTTGATGATGAGATAGCGGCTAAACAGAAAGAGTTGCAGAGGATTCTAGATCAGGAGAAAGATCAGACAATGGAGGGTTCATCACAAACAATTAAAGGACAAAGCTTTTTTGATCCAACTCCTCCGGAGGAGATTCAAAGGGAAAAGGCACATCTTGAGCGCCTTGAGAAAACTGCAGCTTGGTTGCATGATGCCAATGAGGAATCACGTCACCAGAGAGCCTTAAAAAAAACAGGAGGCATTATCTTCCAATCGTTTCTCTCAATCAACCTCAGATGATGATAGTGATGATGAAAGTGAGGGGTGGGAGGATTACAGTTTGGACGGCCTAGAGACGCTGCTTTGTGACAGCTTCACCAAAATGGAAATTAAGCTCCAGTCAAAGGGGACTAATAAAAAGTGGTTTGGTGTTGACTTCCTGCCATTTATTGTTCATTACCAAGGCCAACGTTAGCTGAAATTGTCTGAAACTTCCAGGGACGTTCTGCAATACTTGGATGGTGGGGAATATGATGATCACCTGAAGAAGTGGGCAGAAATTGAATTTTCTCATAATGACAAAGCTTGGATTCATCCGGTTGTTGAAAAACTAAATGAGACTGGCTGGCTTGCTAAATTCATTGGCCGCTGTGCACATATAGTGGAGGTTCCGACTGGCAACATCTCTGAGGCCAAGAAAGTGGTCTACTCTAAAAAACAGATCATTCATCAAAACTACAACCACCTAGTGACATTGGTGGAAGTTCCATTCATTACCAGTTTGGACTATACTGTTAAGGTTAGGATGGCCAACCCTAATACCCCTCTGCCCTTTAAATATACTTCCATTCAGAAGGAGCTTATCAATCTCCAGCTCCCAGACACGTGTCAATTAATCAACAGTATTGTTCCAATCAACGAAGGCCCCAATGCTGGTATGCACACTCTCTCCTTCCCAAATACTATGGCTCATTTGGCAATGGTTTCTTTATTCGTACCATTTATTGTTCAATTGTTTGGGCACTATCTGGTTGTCGTTTGTGGCTACAGCATTCCATGCAAGGATGATTTGATGAAGTCCTTTGATATTGACAAGAGGAAACTGGCCAATGAATCCACCTTTGACCCACAAACATGGGAATGCAAGTATAAGTTTGCATCAAAAGAGTCCAAGTTTATTACAGATGCCATTGCAGCCGGCCTGCTTCCTGAACAACCTGCTGAGGGTTCTTCTGCTCTACGTTTCAAACATGGCAAACAACAGTTTGACACTACGGAGATGGAAAAGTCGGCAGAGCGGATGAGCTTCAAATGTGCAGTGGAACAATTGAAAGATATAGACAAGGTGGATGACTCTAATACTGTGGCTACGGGGACCAGTCAAACCAATGGACAAGAGTTGATTCGCTCAGTCACAACTAAGCAATTTGCTCTCCATGCAAGAGACAATCGACTTGCTGAACTGGCCTTAGAAGAGCAGTCAAAGGTCATTGCCATTCCTGGCTCTCAAGGGGCATCAGGTGGTGATGGCATGTCTGTCTCTTCCAATGTCTCAGGGATGTCAGTGGATTCAAGCTTTGGACTCTTGTCAGCTTGGGATCAGGCTTTGGCTGCTGCTCAAGCAAAGGAGGAGGCAGAGAAGCTTCAATTTGAGAATGAAGCAATGGTGAAGGAGTTAGCTGAGCTTCGTCTGTTGAAGGCTAGGATGAAGAGTGGCTCTGCGGAAGAGGGTGGTGGTGGGGGGTCCCATGATGGTAGCTCTTAAGGCACATCATGAGAAATGAGTAATAGTGATGGGATCCTGGATGGGGGCACGTTTTAGGATCCAAGGTCTAGTGCCCAATTTGGGGGGTCTAGAGGCAAGGGGGTTGCCTCTCTGAGATCTATTTGATCTCAACAACGTGCTGGAAGGTTTTGTGCCAACCAGCAAATTCATTGTCTTCATACACTTCATAAATCAACAAGAAATTTCTCAACAAAAACAAGCCAACATTTCAACAACTTTTGTCAGCAGTCAAGAAAGAACAAACTACTCCTAATCAACAAAAACAAGATCATCTGAAAGCAACAGCACAGGAACTACTACAAACAAGGAAGGCAGAAGAACTCAGGGTGAAGGAGCAGCTTCAGGAACTTGCAAAAGATGCTATTGGTTGGGTACCTCCCCAAAAAGCTGATGATGTTATTCATATCCTGTTTGAGAACTGCAACAGCCTTGGGATCTTTCATTCAATGTGGAAAGTCAAGATCAATGACCTTATTAATCAATTCCAGGCAGATGGTGTGTTTTCTAATGAAGATCAAATCAATTGGTTGATGTTTGACCATGACATGCGTCTGCAAGAACTTTTTCAACCTGGCAAGCAGAAGAGGTGTATTGAGGCTCATAACATTCATGAATCATTTGAACGTAGTCAGCCGGGTGGTACATCAGCTATGATCTTTAATCCCCTCACTTCATTTGTTTCTGAGATGGGTGTTGATCCAACTGGACTTGGTTGCTGGTCATGGGTAAAGATGGGATTTGGTGGGTATACCACAGTCTTGGTCATGGAATATCAGCCCATTCGTCCAGCTACTGTCTCTCGTTGTTTAAAGAAACATAAATGCCGCCTGAAACGCTCAACTGTCTGGCATCAACATTGGAGATACTATTTGAAAAAGGGCAAGTTTTGTTGCCCTCAGACACTGTGGTTTATTGACCTTGTCCAACAGCTTGTGGAGTGGAGAAGCTCAGACTTTAATGTCCTGCTAATGACAGATGCCAATAAGGATATATACACGGGTTGATTGGCAAAGCGTCTTCAAGAGGATGATCTCCTGATGACGGAATGGTGTATGTCTTTTTACGGTGTGCTAGCTCCGGCATCACATATTTGTGGCAAGAAAGCCATCAAGGGTCTGTTCAAGAGTCCAGGCCTTGTTTGTTGCAATTGCATGATTTGTCAGCACGGGTGTGGCATTGGAGATCACCATCTACATGTTGTTGACCTTTGTGCTTTCTCTGCTCTTGGGATGCCCTATCCCACACTTGGTGCGGTTGAGTCTTGAAAGTTTACTTGCAAATGTCCCCGCATCGTTGTCAAATACAATAGGGTGCTCAAGGAACTAGCTCTTTGATATAGGCTTTTTGACAAGACTGTTCATCTGGATGTTGAAGCGGATAGTCTCGAGGCTGGTCACATAACAGAGGCTGAATTTCAGCTGTCGATGAATAAATGGGATAATCAGCTTAAGGACTTTATGCTGTGTGCTAAGAATAAATCCAACAAGTTTTTTGATTGTCAGATCAACTATAGTCCTAAAGTTGGTATTTGGTTGCAATGCAGATGTCTCTACACTTTGATGGAAACATATCATGATGGCAAGATGCGTGACTCTCAGAACTTCTGCCGGGCCTGCCGCAAAGCTCTCATTGATCCTCTGAATCTCATCACTCCAGAACAACGTGTTACTCTTCTTGCGTCAGTCAATGAGAAGATTGCATCCCTTAGAAAGGAGGCCCCTTGACTATGTAGGGCTCATCTGCAGGACCGGCTTAAGGATGTAAGCAAGAGGAGCGATCAAAAGGCAGTCAATGCTATAGTGTTGATTCTCAAATCAGAAAGTACGAAGAAAACCTTCCGCAACATTAAGAGAACAACCAATCGCTGTCTGTAGGGTCAGCCTCCCCCAAAAAGGCCATTTTTCTGAATCCGGGCAATATTTACAAAAATGATGAAGTGGTGATATGCAAAATGATCGTCTTTGGATGCTGAAAAAGGAAAGTGCATGTGGATTTGGTGGAAATTACTTTTTCAAAAATCATTCATTTTGGGGTGTTTACAACATAAGTACCTTGGGTATCTACCATTTTTTTTTTACCTTGTTAAAGCTACTAGAAGCTACAAATATGGAGTAGATTTACAATAATTACTTAGCTACAACATGGAATATTGCAAACATAGAGCAATCAAAGTTCTTTAACTAGTCATTGATTAATGGGGTAAACTGGATCTACTTTAATTAATCACAACATCTCCAATATTATGCTTGAAATTTGTGAAGAGGGTGGAATCGTCTCCTTTCTGTTGCATTCTAGGTAGTCCGTCTGCTCTCTGATCATTCTGCAAAGCCAGATGCATTGCTGTAGTCACTGGAGGAGAAAGACCATGAGGGTAGCAATGGAACTCATTTCAATACGCACTCCACATCATGTTTGTGCGATGACGTACATTTTGAGCCACCAACTGCAGTAGCAGTGCCAGCCGCACATCAATCATATTGCGGCAGCAAGCCACACGATCCACCCAATCCACCTTGACCCTTCCCTCGTCCCCACTCATACTTCCCCGAAAGATCCTTCTTATTCGTCTTATCCACGAAAGCACCCACCAAAGCCGCCAAATCAGCCGCACTTATCCCCAGAATTTCCCTCC
This sequence comes from Thalassiosira livingstoniorum, assembly GCA_036939595.1. Taxonomy (NCBI): domain Eukaryota; phylum Bacillariophyta; class Thalassiosirophyceae; order Thalassiosirales; family Thalassiosiraceae; genus Thalassiosira; species Thalassiosira livingstoniorum. Next base: position 9,915 of record JALLOT010001051.1, on the reverse strand, counting down.
ACCATTCCTGGTGCTTGCATCATCTTTGTTGCCTCGATTTTTTGTTAGAATGATCGTGCTTCTTCAACTCGTTGGGAGCACAAGAAAGTGACCCCCGGCCGTTTTTGGAGTCATCTTGGCTTTCCGTCTTGTTGTTGACCACTTCAATCATTTGCATGATTGGTTTGCGTTGCGAGATTGGGAACGGCCGTCAATCCTCCAGGATTAGGACCATCTCCTTGCAACGTTCCTCCCATTTCTATCACGATGACGACAAACAAGCATAAGCATATAGTCAGTAATAAAGAAAAATAAGGCAAAAGAACACAAACTCAATGCCATCACCGGAGATAAACAATCTTACCATTTCGAAACCCACGACCCCATTTCTGTTTTGTCCTGTTTACGATGCTGTAGCTGCATTGAATGCAGCAGAGCATGCACGGGTAGCAGGAAAGAACCCACTCATCAAAAGGAACGTACCAATAACACCATGCCTTTTCTTTGCCCGTTGTTGCCAGTTGGAATACATTTATCTAAGCAGCCTGCGATTGGTGATCCGTTGGCTTTGCAGGCAAAGCGGCCAACCAGATTCAATGGTTGGTGCTGGTTGGTGGCTCGATTGGTGGTTGGTGGAATGAAGCCTGTATTGAAAGGGCGGAAGGATGCATATATGCATATGCTTCCTGGTAGCCCTACGTAGAACATATACTGATTCCTATGTAGATTTGAAACTTCAAGAATATCCAATTTCAGCGAATCCACATGCTACAGCTGCAATCTACTATTCACATTGCTAAACATGCATTCAAATTGGTTGTAGCTCTAAAATTTACTGGATTCAGAAAATCTGGTAGGCTGACCCTACAGACAGCCCAATCCTTGGACAAGTGGTGCCATGGAAGCTCTTGAGGTGATGGAGGAGGGCATGGAACATTCTACTATGTTCCATGACAAACAGAATCTTTGTCGTCATGCATCTTCTGAACTTGACGACCGCTTTCGTTTGGCATATTCAGCCCCTATCTTTCAAGAGGCAATCTTCAAAGATGTTGGTTACTGTGGTAACGCTGATGCCACTATTGCTATTCTCAGGGGTGAGTATGCCTTTCCTCCAGATACCAATATCTATACAAGGACACTATGCGAATGTGCAGCCACAAAGAAAACTACTATGTCTATGTCTGCTCATGAGACCTCCATCTTTGTCACAACAGATGACTTTGTTTACTATTGGAAGACTCAGGATGAGTGTGTGAAATCAAGTCCTTCTTGACTCCACATGGGCCATTATTGTGCTGTGTCGTCAGATTGATATAATACGTTGCTTCACACTTGGAAGTTATCTATCTGCGCTTGCACAGGCGTCCCTCTGGAGAGATGGGGATTTGGAATTACGGTTCTTCTTGAGAAGATATTTGGTGCTGTGCTCATGGAGAATATGAGGGCAATTTGTCTCTTTGAGGCTGATGCAAATTGGTGGACCAAATTAGTTTTTGCCCATCGTATGATGGATGCTGCAGTGTCCCAAGGTGCTATTCCAGAGGATCAGTTTGCTAGGAAAGGGAGACGAACAGAAGATGAAAGTATTTCAACAATTCTTTTCTGTGATATTGTTTGGACACAACACCATCCTGCATCGATTTCAAAGTGTGATTTGGGTCAAGCCTATGACAGAATCGCGCATCTCATTCAAAGCATTGCGTGCCAGGCATTTGGTGTCCCTGCAAAAGCTGTGGCCGCCATGTGGCTACTTATCATGCAATCAATGGCTTTTTACATTAACACTGCATATGGACTTTTGGATGAACCCTATGGTGGGTCTGCTTCCAATCCTACCATGGGCGTTGGACAAGGAAGTGGTTTTGCGCCTCCGGTGTTCAATTGCCTCAGTGCTTTGATGATAGAGGGTTATGAGGTTCTGGATCATGGTGCAAGACTGGTGTCAGCTTGGAGTGGGGTCCTCCTGTGGATGGCAGCTGTTATATTTGTTGATGATACTGACCTTTTACATTGGGCTCCCACGTATGACACCCCCAAGGAGGCCTTTCTTTGCAGGATACAAACTGCAATCAATGATTGGGGGCGACTTGTCCAAGCCACTGGTGGAATCCTCAAGAAGAAGAAGTGTAATGCCTATCTTATGCTGTGGAAGTTTTGGCATGGGATTGCCAAACTTCAGACTCCAAAGGAAATGGGGAATCCACAACTGACTATCCCCCAACCTGCTGGATCTGATGTTGAGATTCCACTTCTTTCATGTTCACAAGCAACCAAGGGTCTTGGGATCTTCTCCAGTCCAGATGGTGATTTCACTACGCATGTGGAGGAACGGATTGTCCAAAATGGTCTTGGATGGACGGACAAACTGGCTCTGCGTCCACTTCCTCGTATGCATGCATGGATCAGTCTCAAGTCACAACTTACACCCTCCATGTGTCATGCTGGTATTGGGGTTATATCCTACCCTGCAGAAAAGATGGAGAAAGCGTATGGGAGAGTCTACTTTAGGCTTCTTCTGTTTCTGGGGATGAATCGGAATATCTGAAAAGAATTCCGGACACTGCCAAAGAAATTTCATGGAGTGGGTCTTCCAAATCTGAATAGAGTGTGTCTGCGCTAAACTTGATCTTCTGCTCTGTCACTGGAGTATGCCTGATGCAGTGGGGTTGTTTTTTCAACATTCTTATGAGGTTCTTCAACTTAAGACAGGCCTCTCTGGCAACTTGCTTTCAATGCCATATTCCAAATATGGCTTTCTTGCTATGCAGACATGGTTTAAACATCTATGGTCTCTTCTGTCTTGTTTCGAATTGACGATTGAGATGGAATCATTGTCCTCACTCCCTCTGTGCTGTGAACATGACAAATCTATTATGCAACTGCTCATTGATAGTGGGAACTTCTCAGATAAGTCACTCCTTTCCAATAATAGAGTTTGGAAATTTAAGCATCTCTCCTCTCTCTCTGACCTTGTGCTGATGGATGGAAAGACGTGTGATGAGAGGTTCTTCACTCAGCATCAATTTGAGAGTTCGTGGAACTTCTCCTATGAGAAACCTACTGTGAATGATTTTAAGCAATGAAATGCTGCTATTTGGCTCTCGTTCAATCTACCTTGACACTCCCTCAACCACTTGGGCCTTACATCTGCCTCCCTCATTTGGCGACTGACTGGAAATACTCTCCTTGCAGGGATGGGCTGTACTATTGTATTTCTGCCTCCACTGTGGTTGTGTATTCTAGAAAGCAGTCTCACTACAATCTTTGACATCAGGAGACATATCATCTTTCTCATCAGGATGTGCTGGTTGCAACTGACTGTGTCTTTGCCAGTACCACCATGACCAACGCTCAGACAGTTAAGCTTCATTTGACGGCCACAATTCCATTATCAATCAAGTCTGACTTTTCCTTCTGGGGAGTCATGCAGTCCTTTTCCAACCAATCACTGTTTTGAGACTACCATTGCAATGGTAATGGGTCGTGAATCATTGACTCTATTTGCAATGGCACCCTTCTTGTTTGCAGTGATGGTTCCTTCATGCCAATGGTTGATAAACTTGTGTGCTCAGGGGCATTCATTATTCAGTGCTCCAAGTCTGGATCTTTAGCTAAGGGCGTGGTGGTTGAGAAAACTGATAGTGCTGGTAACTACCGTGGTGAAATTCTAGGCTCCTACTTGGCAGCCCTTACAATATACACTGTGACAGTGGGCTTTTCTATGGCAGATCAACCATCAATTCAGTTCGTCTGCAACAATGAGGGGGTCAACTTTCACGGTAATCACCTACACTGATCCCTTCCTACCAAGCAATCTCAGGCAGACATTCTTTGTGCTTACAAGAACGTTCATCTCCTAATGTCTTTGAGATCTTTGAATATCTATGTTGCCAGTCATCAGTGCAATTTAGGAGAGTCTTTTCCCACGTAGACCCGTCCACACGGACCAACTAAATGTACTTTAAAATTTCTGTTTTATTATTATTTTGGTGATAACATCAATTGTTTTGATATTATGATGTCCATAGAACATTCCCCTTGAACATTTTAAATAACATGATCTGACAAAATTCAGATTAATAGACTAGAATACTATTGGTGGGGCATTCACATTCCTGCTTCTAACTTCTAATAATGTGCATGTGTAGGAATAGGAATAGTTTAAAACTTTTGCCCGTGTACCATACTACCTACCTAATGCTGATTTCTATTTTCAAATAAAAATTACTCTAGTTTTTCGTTGCATCTGATGCTAAAGTTCTTTTGATGTGTTTCGATCCTTTGATTTTTCTGTAGCACAGTTTCTAATTCATTATGCAGTAGAAGATGTCTACTTTTATAGTTCGGGACTGCAAAATCAGGATTTTTTCAAGCTACCCTTAACATCCACCGCAGACTTCATGAAAAACATTCAATACTCAGGTTGTTTTTTATTGCGTTTTCTTTGTGTCTCTAGTTGTTCAGTGCTTTTCTTCGTTATGCGCTCTTTGTTCACCTCATTTTACCAAAACTCATACACCAGCATGTGTTCAATGCCAAGAATGATTATGTCGATAATTAATGCGGTCAGCAGTCGGGTTCTCAATAGTGAGAAACTAAACAAGTTCTTTGCAATATTGTAGTCATTATATTACTTTTTATAGGTTTTGCAAATATGCAGGCTCTATATTGTCTGCGAATGTCAAATCCCAATCACTCATTTGAAAGAAGGTAATGGGCACATACAATCCAAAATTGTTAAAGACCAAATATTTGATCGAATTCAATGTCAACATGGATCATATTGTTTTAATTTCTTATTTCCGCAGCATTGTAGATCAAACAGGGATCAGTTTCAAAAGATGCAATTTTTTTAACGAACAGAGAGATACCTCGCAATAATGGGAGCTGTAAATGTTTTATTGATTGGCAAGTAGCTTGACCTTTTCAAGTCTTCTCTATTTTCTCTGAAAACATGTCTCTGAAAGACAAAAGATTGAAACTAGTATCATCTTCACCGTCGTCTTCGTCCCATTCGACAAGAATTTCAGTGTTACGTCTTCTTTGCCCATTGTTTCCTCTCCCCAGTTCATCCAATTGAGTCACACTTTGTTGCCTCCGACAATGTGGCTTGGGTTGGTACCTGTTCACTACTTCTTTTGAAGTACGGGCATTCCCTTTCCCCGTAAAAATAGACAAAAAGGGAGGAGAAGCGAGAGAAGCTAGTCCAGCATTTGATGTCTTCAAATGAGCTGAATCAGCATCTGACGAGCACTTCGATACATCAGATGAGTTTTTCGATGGCACTAGTTTCCCTTCCTTACATCTACTGTTGTTGTCAGCAACGTTGTTGGACAGCGACGTATCTTCTCCGTCAAAATAACTCGAAGAGCTGCTGCGTCTTTTTGTCCGTTGAAACGGCCGATGAACCAAAATCTCTTCATTTCCATCTTTGTCGACACCAATCGAAGTAAGCGAGGATATTGATCCAGATCCATAAGAATGACGTCTAGAGGCTTTTTCCTGCTCTGCCTTGCTGAGAGGATGCCGGCTCACACGAGAGTCATTCATTTCAGTAATTTCAGTCATAGAAGACGTAGCAATAGTTTCGCCGATTGAGTTTTCTGGTCGTTCACTTGTCAGTAGCGCTTTCCGAAGCGACTGGGTTTCTTGAATGAGTTGTGATTTTTCATGTTCCAGTGTAGATATTTTACTCTCTGCTACTTTATTCTTCTCCTCTGAAGCGGCCAATTTCCTCTGTAGGTGTTCATTTCTCAGTGACACCTGGTTATATTTCGAGGAAATAAGATCCATCTGCTCTTGTTTTTGTGCAAGCTGTAGCTTGAGTTCTACCAATGAATCGATCATGGAGTCTATGAAATGGCCTGCTCGTTCTCTCGGTTCATTCTCGATGACTTTGTTGTCTTTCACATCCTGCTCCTCGAACATCCCAAAAGCGTCCATACTACGCATAACATCCATGCTGCCTCCACTATTTTTTTCGTCTGGCATGTCATCTGAAGAATTTGACTTTTCTTCTTTCTCTTCTTTGATTTCAGGTATTGGGCGAAGAGGGAAGTCAACTTCCAGATTACCACTTGAATCGTTGCCTGGTTCATTACTATGCTCCCGGGGTTCAGGATTTTCATCCGCCACATCAACAGCTTCTTTCTGCCCCTGCCCTTGTTTCTGCGCCATAAGAGCATGAAACTTCTTCGCCATTTCTTCCCGCAGTGTCTCAGCTGTGTAGGTCATCCAAGTCACATCTGAAACGTTTGTCCCCACAGAGCCATCGTCGTCTCCCTGCACAGTTATCTCGACACCAGTGAAATCTCTATGCTGTTCCTTTTTTTCAGCTTTTCTCTCTTCCCGCTGAAGTTTTTCAAGAGCCGATGTCAGTTCTTTCTTCGAAGCCGCATTCTTGTCCTCACTATTTTTAGTTGACAATAGCTTGGAACCAATTGCTGCCGCCCCATTCCGCCCCACAAAACTGGGTGAATGGTCCTGTTTTCGAGCGAGCCACTTTGAAGTTGTCCACCCTTCATTGCCACTGCCGTTAGGGTTGGCAAGGTAATTTTCATTGTTCTTTCCTATAATTCCAAGTTGCGACAAAGGCGCTGACGTTGATCTCTTCATGCTTCGGTCGAAAATAATAATAATGCTCCTTAGGTAACTAACTCGCGATGTTTAGACGTTTCAAACTCACAACTCACAAAAGCCAACAAAATGAGACAGACCAAGTGAAGTAAAACAACAAGAGAGGCTGCGAATCAATTTTTTGGTTTTGTCCAGGCAGTCCAGGTTTTGTCTCATGTCTCATGTTTCGTCCAAATTATTTTTGAGCTGCAAGCTGCAACACTCCGGGCTTGCTCCGGGGTAAAGAATACTTTTGCTTGTTTAGGGAAGAAAATATTTTATTTCCTCGCCATTGATTTTCAAAGCACTCAACTAGCAGCAAACTCATCAAACAATTGCACAGATAGAGAAGGCATTGCATCTGCTTCAAAAATATTTTATTACTCTGTGTTACTCCAAAATGCAGTCACTTTTTTAAATCTGCCCTGTTTTAAAATCTGAGGGTGTCTATGACCTAAGTATCAGAGCCCCAAAATTTTTACAATGATACTAACTGTATCATATCATACATAGTAGATACCAGATAGAACTAATAACAAACAAGGATAGACAAAAATAAGCTCTTTGAATGTACCTATCTAAATATGAAATAATAAAATGTTAAGTTGCTCATTGGATAATTTAAAAGTAATCAATATTATTCAGTGTTACACAAATATTATCTGGGTAAGATTGTAATAAACCTTAGAGTGATGACTCCAGTAGGATGGTTACATTCATAGTAGCTTGCTGATTAGCCAGATTCAAACTATTAACATATGCAATGTACTTATTGATGTCTTGAGTCATCTGACTTTCCAATTTCCAAACATAATCAGGATTATTCATTTTAGAATCTCTCTTTTTGAGGGTAAAAACTCTAAACAGCAAGGACTCTATCTCCAAAATTGTTATGTTCTTCACACTCAGATTCTTCTTCTTGAATTTTGCAGCAGCCATTGGTGCCTTCTCCAAGAACAATGCCTCCTAATCTTCTTTATTTTTTGTTGCATACTGCTACTCAAGCTTCTGGAGTTTGGACAGTGTCATTATCATTTGAAGATCTTCCCTCATCCTTTTCATATTGGATTCAGAATTCAAAACAAACAAGTGACCAACAATGTTCCCCATCAAGTTCAATTCCCTCTGAGAAACTTTCTGTGCTCTTAAATCCAACTGAATAATGCAGTATTTAAGATCAAGTCATTTCCTCATTTGATGGCTGAATTGATTTGAGGTAGTCATCATACAATTCCAAATCTAGGTGCATCAATGGCACAAGATGAGCAATATTGCCCTTTTCATACTTAGTACTGATGTTGCAAAAATACTCCTGTGTGATTGAAAAGAGCCTCAACTTCAACATGAGATTGCCACTTACATCCTTTGGAATCAAGCTATAAGTCTTGAGGCATGCATTCACACCTGTGGTTACCTAATTTACTGCCTCCACATCTTTAACCAATGTAGCAACCACTGTATGAGCCAAAACATCTGCCAGCTTCTTATCAATGGTTTCTATATGCTCCTCTGAAACAATTGTGCAGACACATTTTTGTCACCCATTTGGGAATAGAGATGGCCACACTTTTTCCTTAATTCATGGAGGCACTCAGAAGAATAATTCCCATGAGCATATTGTTGCAAGGACAGAGTAGAGTTTATCAGGACTGATCCCCTTCCAGAATGCAGGCAACAAAAGATTTTCTTCCCAGGATTGTTCAACACTTTTCTCAAGAAACAAAGAGCTTGCCTGTAAAAACGACTGAATTCCCTTGCACCAAGTTGGAAAGTCATAACAGCAACAAGGATCAATGTTTACTAGCTTAAAAGAATTCATCCAAATGTCAGACATTGTACATTCACAAGTTCAATCCCTACCAACAAAAGATCATATTGATCATTGTGAAACTTCCCAATCTTGAAGAGAGAAAGGTTGCAAAGATCATACAGAGTCTCCACTGCCAACTTCTTAACATTGTGTGCAGCCAACTTATCATATCCTTGGTTGGTATTGAATGTGTTTGATTCCTCTTTCAATGAATTAATGTTGTTTTCAATTCTCAAATCTTGTGTCTTGATGAAGTTTCATGACTCTTGAATCCATTCTTAATATCAACCATCATCCAATCTGGATTTTTCTTCAAAAAGAGCACCTGTCAAAATCTTTACACAATTGTCTTCAAGCTTCCCTTCCAAGCCTTATTGGTCATGTACACACTCTCTGTCATAATGATGAACTATACTTAGGTGCAAAGAAATGACAAACAACAAAATTGTCAGTGCAATATATCACCTTTCATTAAAAACACAGTTGGACTTGAATGGTCAGAAGTGCTGTCAGTGCACACAATTATTGAGCATCTTGATTCCTGTAACAATTTCTTATGATTCTTTTTGAATCCAAACTGTTGTGTTTGGAGATATATTAATGTTAGGAAGCAGTTTGGTTTTCATTTGAGTTCTGATTGAAATTCAATTACATTGAATTACAAACATGCATCAAAAAATGGAGATCAAAATGAGCATCATTCATGAGGAACATCTCATCATCCCCAAAGACAAAGTTCCTGATCACTTGCTTCAATGTTTCATTGTTCTTCTTGCTTCATCCAGTATTTGCTGTGTGAAGTTCCTTGAACACATGATCCACCAGATGAAGTCATTGATGCTGTTGGGCAAAGTCAATGTTCATCCTGCCCAATATTGTTGCTTGTAATTTCATTTTTGAGTTTTTATTCTTACCAATAATTTGTGACAAAGGTAACAATGTTGATCTCTTCATGGTTCTTGGTTAATGTTTAGACACCTTCAAACTCACAAAAGCTAATAATAATAAGTTCTACTACTTAAAATGAGGAAGGTCAAGACCAAATGACACACTTTTAATTTCAGCTGTCCAAAAGTAAAACTTAGATACTGATTTTTTTGTCTTTGGTCAGCTTTGATTCATCAATACTGGAGATTGTAAGAATTCTTAGACCTCACAATTGAAAAAGGTGAAAGCAATACTAATTCCTTTATTTAGTTCGATTTTAAGATGACACAAGGACAGTTAGAATGGTGAGTTCTTACTGGCAATCCCATTTCCTTCATTTATTTATATCAATAACAAAAGTAGAGGCATAGTAGGACAGTAAAATTAGACCAATTATAATTTCTAATTCTTATAGGAGTTAGGCATGTAATATGAAGATAAAAAGATGGTTGGACTGTAAGAACTTACCAATAATACCAATTCCTCCATATATTGCTCCATTCTTCTTACATTGCATAAAACCAATTCATGTAAAAGCAAAACATCATTTCTTACTTATGATGGTGCATGAGAGGTGGTTG
>JALLOT010001050.1:1790-16483 GCA_036939595.1 Thalassiosira livingstoniorum | reverse complement strand
GAGGCATTTGGTCGGTCGATTTTTTAAAGGCGATTTACGGATTTTAAAGTCGATGTGGATAAACCCGATTTCGGTTTTTTTCCATTTTGTGATGTTTACATGTAAACAATTGCTTTAATTTTCTTTCATGCTACTGCACATGAAAAAACTCAATTGAAGGCAGCTGCTCAGACCCACTAATCCATCCTAGAACCCTGATGAGTCTCTGCTTGTACTTCTTGATCAAGTCCTAGGATTCATGCTTCCAAAGTCTTAACCTCATACATTTCTGAACATTTCATTTATTTTTTATCCTACTAGTAAGTTTGATTTTTTGTTTCTATTCATGTATATCAGGGGGGAAATGTATGAAAAAATTATGATGTTATCCTCTCTGCTTAAACTTTCATACTAAATTGTCATGTGTTGAGTGTTGAGATCTAGTCACAAAAAAGTATGGGACTTTACAATAGAAATTATGGGACGAATGATGTATGTTTTTTTCTTTTAACATAAATTTAACTAAAGATATTAGATCTAGTATAAATACGGATTTCATATATGCTTTGTTGTTTTTCCTTTGATAACCATACTACCCATTGCTTCAGGTTAAAAATAAATGGAATCTTCATCAATGTTTGCTTACAATCTTTTTCCTTTCTGTCTTGCCTAACACCAATTCTTGAAGTTTTGTTGCTTTGAGTTCCAATGTGATCTAGTATATAAAAAGGAACTATTTATACTTATCAAAAATACTTATATTTTGTTTCTCAATGCAGGGAACTAATTTGTATCCAAACAAAATAATTATCATTACAGCTACCACTGCTGAAATTAATTCAGAGGATAAAACACAATCGTCTTCAAAAAATCCCCTTTACAAAGTAAGCATCAATCCTTTTGTCATACCAACACTGATGTATTGGAGATCAATTGCCAATTATTTCAAACACAAAAATGTGGTCAAATCTCTAAAACATTGGGATTTTTTTCTTCGAATTTCTGTTGTGCTCAAAAAGTGTTACTTCATAATTACCTTCTCAATTAAGCTTGTTAATTTGGATATTTAAGGCATCTTTACAACATGATAAAATCCTTCTGTTATTGGTTCATCATTCTTTTACTCAAAAGAAGCTGTCAGGATACGCATTTTTAACCCATTGAAAAAAATAATTACTAAAATTCAAATCATAATATGATTCTTGTTTATTTTTTGTATGATTGATCTTTCTAACAAAATATCATGATCAATGAGATACAAATTATTACAAGTCCTATTAATGATCACTAAAAGCAATCATTTTCAAGTAAACAATGCTTACACACATTTTACCATGTCCTCTTTTATCAAAGCAAGTAACACAAAGGGTGTGTTATTTTGTTGGTAAATTTGTGTTTGTACCAAACTTTTCATAAAGATGAACTTAATGCTGAAACTCCTTGCCAGAAATGGTAACAATTCTGACATGAATATTTTGGTGATTTTTGAATTTGTGTTGGTTTTAAGATAACCATTATTTTGTTTGACCCAAAAAATCAAAGTTGGTTGAAAACCCTATTGTTGATTTCAAATAAAATTTAATAATAATACTATTTATGCTATATCATTGAAAGTGTCAAAATATTCTCTTGAAGATGTTTGATCTATCAGTGCCCATTATTTGAATTGATTATTATTGATACCATTTATAATTTGACAACCACATGACTCATGACAGTTGCAATAGTAAGTGAACAATAGTGATAGAGTTGGTGATATTATGAATATGAAGCCATATGACAGTTGACCTCAATCATCCAATTCAGATAATTATTTTATTGTAATAATCATGATGCATGTTCAGGTTGGTACCAACAAAGTATTATTACAGAAGAAGATATTGAGCAACAAAGATTAACAAATAGCATAAGATATTTGTCAACAAGCTCTATCTGTGAAATCATAATTCTCTGTTCTAAAATGTGATTCAATGCAAGTCAGTTCCATTCTATTCCATAATTCAATTCTATTCAATTTCATTTCAGTTAAATTGAATTCAATTCAATTTCCATCCAGTTCCATCCAATTACATTCAATTTTATTGAAATACATTCAATTCCATTCAATTCTAATCAATTAAATTTAGTGTTACATTCAATTAATTTAAATTCAATTACATTCAATGAAATCTAATTCAATTAAATTCAAATAAATTCAATTCCATTCAGTTCCAGTCTATTTCATGCAGTTCAACTCAACTCATTCCAATCCAAATCAACTCAATTCAACCCATTTCAATTCCATTCAATTCCATTCAATTCTTTGCCTTCAATTCTATTCTATTACATTCAATTCTAATCCGTTCTATTTCATTCATCAAAACATAATTGTGACCTAAAAAATTTACCAACTTGCTTTGTACAACTTAACTCTTTTTCACAAAAAATATTAACACATATGCTTGGACTCTACTAAGTAACAGATGATGGATGTGGACTGTGGACACATACTTTACAGTGATAAGAGTGAGAAAGTACATTAAAACTTGAATTACAAATCAGATAAACAACCTTTGATTCATGAAAATTTGAAAACAATACAAATTGACCAACACCAGTCAATAAAAGTAACCGAAATTTGAAGTGAATATATATCATTGCAGCTCAATGACAAATTTCATTTGTATTTTTGCTTGGGCTAAATAATATCAAGAACCTCATTAGTATTACTCCTAATATCAAAAATGGTATCTGACACTATCATTGGTTTTGTGTAATGGTTTGAGGTTGAACTAAGCTTTTTAAGTTGAATGTTTTTGTGTCCAAAATAACAAAAACAGTTGAAAACTTTGAGATATCTTTCTTTTTACCTTTTTTCTATAAGGAGACATAAACATGACTATACCTGGCTTTAAATTAGGTTTGAACAAACCTTGGTTCAGCACACTTGTGTCAAGCAATTGTCATGTTCTAAAACAATGTGACTATAAAGCCCTCTCCACTCTTTTAAGTCACCAGTACAGGTACATACAATATTATTAATGAGCACCAAAACACACCAAACAGGTGTTGAATTTTCGTGTTGATGTCATTGTCAATATTTATATACTGGTAAGATCTGGGACAAATTGGTCCAGGCAGCTTGGGATGTTGATGAAAGAAATGAACTTTGTGTATCTAAAATTTAGCTTTAACTCATGTGAATACTTTTTTAGGGGTTGACAACCTCCCTGTAATACTACCTGTGATTTGCTCAGCACTCCTATCCATTGTGAAAAATTTCTTAGTGTATCAAAGTAAGTAGATGGATAAATAGAATCTAATCATTAAGAATCACAATGACAACCATTTTTGTACTAATCTTCTTTTGATTATCAAATAGGGTTACTGTCTCCATGATTCGGAAGAAGTTTACTTACCTCCACTGAAGGAACCAAGAAAGAGGGAGGGTTGTAATGCGATTAAGTTAAAGCCAACTAGAATAGCTACATTATTATTTGGGCAATTTTCACTTTTATACAAAATGAAGGCTCTGAGACAAATAAAATTTGACAGAAACTCTCTGTGCCATGAAAAAAATTCTGAGGAAGAAGAAGAAATAAAAATTTGTCAAGTTTTTGAAGTAGTACTCACTATTATTTTAAATACATTTGTTTGATCTTTTTTGCTTGCCCACTCCATGAATTGGAAAAGGTCTTACATTGAACTCAAAAACTTTATAAATAACTAGCATATTTCACTAGTGGCTAGTACTATTAACTACAACCTAAATTGTATGAGTTCTAACTTTCTGGTTTTAGGTGGGACCTCAGTTTTAAGGATTATTATGGAGTGAACTCTTATTTATAACATTATCTAATACTAATACATTCAAAGATCAATCACACAAAAATCTAAAACAACAGTTGCATGCTCATACAAACCAAGAAAGAAGCTAGTAATTTAACTTTGAAATTCTATCTGTTGGTGCAACCTTACAATAAAAAAGTTGGATGCAAATTTGCATTTGTAGGAAGTACTTACAGGATCTAAAGGCTAAGAAAAGAAAAGAACTATTCTTGTGTACAAATAAAGAGTCAAAGAACAATGTCACTTATCATGGTTAGACCAGAAAAAACATCTCTATACCACAAATATATTTTCATTTTCTTACTGGTATCAGTAACCAGCATATCCAATTGTGAACTTTTGCTTGCATGGAGATAGACAGTAATGTGCATTTGTTTTCAATTGTCAATGACTATTTTTGAACCCTTGTATCTGATGATTAGGTGGTATTGGTGGTGTAAATATTACCCTGTTCCTTGGCAATGTGAATGGTCCATTGTGTAAAAATGCTTTTGACTATAGTTTATCTAATTTATCAAATACAGTGTCTTCAATAAGGAATCTAACATCTGAAGAGATTTTGGAATTTATGGAACAGTGATATTACTTTTGTTTCAAATATTGATAATGTTGAAACTATTCAAAAACTGATGTTCACTTTTCATGTCTTTGGCATGTGCTGAATATACACTTTTGATCTTAAAGTTCATTTAGTTATGATTGTAAAGGACAAAAAATATATTGCTACCGTTTCATTTTTGTCAGATTTGCTCAGTCAATAATAGGTCTCTTTGCTTCATAAAGTGATTATTATCATCTTACAAGGTTTAAAAGTGACTGTTGTCAATTGAACTCATATGTACAGCACAAAGATAAATAAAATGAAAACCAGCTTTTGATACATAAATTTGGTATAATTTTACTTTTTTTATCTCCAAAGCAAAAATGGTTTCTCTTTCAAGTTAATTTTTAAATTATTTACAAACATTGTTGGAGTCAATGTATGATAATAAAACCTTGTCTGATTCACTATTAAGTGTGAATAAATTGATCCTTGACATTCATTTTATATCTAATATGGTCACTCTCAAATTTTTAATTTGAATAATTTTTTGTTTTTTCTAACACAAAAAAATAAAATGTTTATACTACAAAAGTTACACAAGTATTTTCTTTAACTCAAAGGTTGAGAGAAATAATATGTTTTCAAGCTATACACTGATTGAGTTCAATTATGAATATGACAAATTGCTCACCCATATTCATTGAAATAAATCTTCAAAAGTCAAAGGAATTTGACATGATGAATGTTTTACCATCAATCAGGTTTGAAGTTGAAACAAAATACACATAGGCACTTACATGAATTTGTCCTTTAACTAGTGCACTAGTAATCAAGTAGTGCCAAAAAGTTGAAAAATACTAGGAGAAGCATCAATTATCTGTTTCCAATGGTCATGGGGAGCACATAACACTAACTATTGTGCTCCAAGTGAACAACAATACTTTCGATCTTATTAACTTTTTAACTTTTGTTAGCAAACCTAACATGGAAATTTTTGCAGTTTCTCAATAGATCACAGAAAAGTTACAAATTTTGATGTGAATGTTTAAAAATGGGCATTACATACAACCTAGACCTTATATTTAACTTTTCAATACATGGATTGATGTTCTATTCACCTTTTCCCCATCATTTTCCTTCAAAAACCAGCTGTTTGAACTAAAAAGGTCTATTTTTCATCATGTGTGTATTACTTGTCAAAAATGTCATGGTAAGATTGATAACAAAGGTTAACATGCTTATACTTATAAGATCAAAAGCATATCCATTAACTTGGAGCACATCAGTGTTCTGGGCTTCCCACACCCACTGGAAACAGATAATTGATGTTGCTCCAAGTATTTTTCATTTTTTTTGGCACTAGTTATTTACTAGTGCACTAGTGAAATGACAAAATGCATGGAAGTGCCCATAGGTAAAATTGCTGTAGGTGCTCAATTTTTTTCAGCAGTAAAACTGTGCTCTAAGAGGTTGGACTTGGTCAAGAGGTAATATGTATTCAAAGAACATGTATATCCGGCTTGTGGTCTGGATGAACATGACTTACACTAAGTAGTGATAGATATTGCCAATAATTGTGATGATTATTCATCGAGAGTGTTACAATCTCAAACTGATAATACCAGACCAGAAATAGCAAGAAAAAATTCTCCACCAGATTCCTCTATATTTAATGTTAAACATTTATAATCATGTTCATGATTACTTGTTACTTCATTACTCTAAAAAATCTTCATGCTCATTGTGGATAGTACTATTTTTTAGTATATAATTTGATTACTTGTTAATACCCCTCATTCACAATATTTGTACCACAAAGTGCTGAGAATGATTGTATTTGTTTCTTCTAAAAGAAATCATTCTGAGCCTCTGAACAAACAAACACTTCAAAATTGTTAGACTATTTTTATGTTGAAAACTAAACTAGGAAAGGCCCAACCATGAAAGTCATGGGCAAATGCTTTTAGTAAAACCACCACAAGAGCAGGAGAAAATAAAAACAATGAAATGAAATGATTTCTTATCAAAAGGAATAAGTAGATAAGTATGAATGGTATGCCATTTTTAAGTTGACTTAAAAGCATACACATTATCTCCAAGATGAAGTTGCCCCGGACCAGCTGCCCAAAATTAAATAAATACTTTGAAAAGGAAAGAGTGACTTTCCCACTTGAAGCTTGGGCATCAACCCGTCACCACCGTCCATTTTTGATTTCACTTCCTCCTGATGACTGACAGACGCCATTGATTTTTCCCGAACTCTCGCCCACCTCTTCTCTCCACTCCATCAACGCAACATCAACCATCAACCGTCAACAACGGCCCAGAACGACCCGCCATTTTTTGCCATTGCCGCCGGCCGTTGCCAACGTCAACCTCCCAGCCACTCGGCCTCCTACCCCGACCCGCACATTCACATCTCAAACATCTCAAACGTCTCAAACATCTCCACCATGAGCGACGACGAAAGTACCAGCAGCGAGGAATCAGTCAAGGAAGAAAAGGAAGAAGAGATCACGGATTTGAGCAACAGGTGCGTCGAGGGCTGTCGAGGTCTGTCGAGGGCTGTTGAGGGTTGTTGAGGGTTGAGGGCTGTCGAGGGCTGCCGTCGAGGGGCGTGCTTCAGTTGAAATCAAGTCGGGTCGCGGGGAGTCGGGGGACTTTAGGGGGCGTTGGGGGACGTTGGGTGTGGGGGAAGCTTGCCGTCTCTTCTGATGGCGCCCGATGATGTCCGTTGGTGCCCGGAGGTGTTTGGAACCAGGACTAAAACCTCAGTTGGGACCATTCAGAATCGGAAGTCTCGGCTGCGTTACGAACTCGATCATGGCAGGATTATGGCGGGACGATGCAGCTGATTGGGATGAAACCTGCGTCCCTGGAGGCTAATCACTGCAGCGCGTGGAGGGGGTCTGAGGCTGTGTGAGGGCGAACCAAACGCATCCTGAACGAGCCAAAAAGGACGTCCAGCTGCGAGGATGATTTTTGACTTGCAAAGTTGTATTGCGTCACGCTCGTATTTGTCCCCCAGTTGATGGAGTTTCGAGTTCGAGCTCAAGTTTCTAGTGAATCTTCAAATGATGTTTCTCATATTGTTGTTGTTTTCTCCCTTCCACTTTTCATACACCATATACGTTGCCATGGCAGTGATGTGTGCACCAAATACCAAGAGGCTTCCAAAATTGTCAATCTTGCCTTGACAGGATTGATAAGCCAGTGCATTGTTGGGGCAAAGATTACGGATTTGTGCAAAGTGAGTGGAATTTTAATTTTAGCTTGTCTATAATTATGAGGTTTTGATTCTTGGGATGATCCTGCTTATTACATGCTCTGACTTTTCTGTCTTCTCTGTTTCTCCAATGCATTCATGTGCCGTGTGTCCAATTTGAAATGTGCCTGGATTTTTCTCTGTTGAATGATCGTGAAATGAACATCTCCGTCAATTGAAACTTGAAACAAATCTTCTCTCCTTTACATCATTTCAACTTCAAAAAATCACCACAACTGATGATATGGACTAAATAACAACACTCCCAACGCGAACCTTTCAGTTTGGAACCACAATCATTAACACCCAATCAGCCAAGCTTTACACCAAAAAAGTCAATGGAAAAGCTATTGAGCGTGGNAGGTTTTGTGGCTGCACTCTTGACTCTCTCTTGGGGGGGGGGGGAGACGCTTGGATGTTAGTTGGTTTTCAATCTTGAGATATCTAGGCGCCCTTCCGTCGTAATGATGTGATTCCTCAAAGCAACAAAGAATGGGCTCATGTTGTTTTGTTGAGTTTTGTTGAGTTTTCTACCCTGGGCCGGTCGCACCAAGCTTGCCACGATCGCGCGCCATTTTCCCTCTCTTGTGCCTCCGCGTACGTTTCAGAGGGAGGCTCGCTTTGACTGGTACGCAGACCTTTTTCATAACCGTTTGAGGTGACTGAAATACTCAGGAATATTAATGAATTTGTGGAGTGTTTGCGATTGATCGCTTTTAGGAGTTGATCTCGTGGGACTCCCGGCAATTATTGGCCTGGTTTGCATTTCTCTTTAGGACCTCTGTTTCCATGTTCGATGATTGAAATGTGGACATGTCTTTGCCTGACAAGTTTTATTGAAGTAAAGGTCACTTTGAGATATTTTTCAATTTGTTAAAAATCTCAATTTTTGTCCCATGAAAATTGATTCTACGTCCAGGAACCCTTAAAAGCTGGGGATATTGTCAAGATTGATCTTGGGTGCCACATTGATGGCTACATTTCCGTTGCCGCCCATACACTCATCGTCCCCGAGACCCCCGAAGGACCACCCGCATGCGATGATGAAATGGGAAATGTTGCCGTTGCCTGCTATAACGCCATGCTTGTCTCCGCTGCCTCCATTAAAGCCGGCATGAAGAACAAAGACGTCACTGCCATTGTCAAACGCGTTGCTGATGCTTACGGCGTCAATGCTCTCTCTTCTGTCCGTATGCACCAAATGAAGCGATTTGTGATTGATGGCGTGAAAGAAGTTGCGTTGAAGGAACCTACTGCCGACGAACTCGAGGCAGGAGAAGAGAAAGTTGACGAATGCACTTTCGAACAAGCTGAAGTGTATGCTGTTGATGTTGCCATGAGCACTGGGGAGGGAAAGCCTAGAACAGGAGCCCTTCGTACCACTGTCTTTAAGAGAAATGTTGAGGCCAACTACAGACTCAAGATGAAGAACTCCAGATACCTCATTTCAGAGGTTGATAAAAAGTTCCCCACATTGCCTTTTACCTTGTCCCATTTCGAAGATGAGCGTGCTGCCAAGATGGGTGTGACAGAGTGTGTGGCACATGGACTTCTTACCCCATACCCCGTATTGCATGAACAGAAAGACGCAAAAGTGGCTCATTTCAAATGCACTGTGCTGCTGTTGCCCTCAGGAACATCTAGAGTTACTGGTTTGGAAATGCCAGAATATTTCAAGACGGATAAGAAACCAGATGAAGAGACACAGAAATTGCTGACGGAGTTGGAGGAGATTGCTGCAAAGAAGGCGAAGAAGAAGGCTGCTAAGAAGAAGAAGAAGAAGGCTACATAAACCTAATATGGGGACAGAGTAAATAGTAGGAAATCAATCAGTGGCTGCGTTGGAGCTTTTTCAAACTCATTTAAATGACAACTAGATCATATTGGGGCACAACGAATCAGTCTTTCAAATGATGGAACTATGCTTTGGCGGATGAATGGAGTCATATTTTGGCTTGTTTTGTTTCTGCGTTTGAATCAATCCAAGAATGCTTCATTGACGAGGCAGAAAATTGACGCCTTGCCGTTTCCTATGTTTTTCATTATTTCAATGCTGATGGTTTGCTGCAATCAATATAAATTAGAAACTCCTCATCCGTCAAAAGGATCATCTCTCTCATTTGCTTGACACATCATTGTAATTTGGGTTCCAACAAACAAAGGAATTCTCGTGAAAGAATACACTGTTTGGTGCTTGTTGTTTTTCGGTGAACGCGCTGCTTCCAATTGGGTCTATCACACTTTCCACTTAAAGTTGTTGGGCTGTGAATGGTGGCATAAAGTGCACTACTTTGGTTTTTCTCAAAGATAAGAAAAATATCATTTCTCGTCACCCTTCAAAGAGTAAATGAGTGCTTGCATCAAGCTGAGCTTGGAAAAAAAAACTTTGCAACTTTGAAGCAATGCGACACGAATGATCACAAGCCCTATCTTTTACCTAAAAACTTCAATTGATACTCCTCTACGTCCGCACTGGCTTTAAGGATTTTATGAAAACTCTCCTCTTTTGATTTGATGATTCATCACACAAATGCTTCTCAAAAAGTGACTTGCTGCTTGCTTCTATTGAGGAAAAAATAAAAAAAAATAATTTCTTGACTTCATTTATCGCTTTATCGATAATCTATTTTGCCTAATTCTACTGGTTCAGTTGAGACCATGAGATTGACATAAATGTATGGAGTGGGTTCAATTGTATTGAGATAACAAATTACACCTCCAACAGATTCTTATCCCTTTGATTTCCTTCTCTAGAAATGTGTTTTATCTGTGGAAACAATAATTTCTCTTAACACTTTTCATTTTGTATCCATCCCATCTCCCAAACACATTCTAATTCATCAGATAAAAGAGTCTATTAAAACAATGTCCTCATCAAAGTGAGTATGTTTTGACTTTCTACAGTACAGTTTTTTAGTTTTATTGTTATGACTTCAAAACAAAATTGCAATGACGAAATGAAAGAGTGAAATGATCACATACATAATTCAAGCTGGAAGTGATTCAAGAAAGAGAACAAATGATTGTATCCTTGTCAACAGCAGTAACTTATCTTGTTTTTTAATGGCTAGAAATGATCTCTGGCAATCAACAATGGACAAAATTACCACCAGTGGAATACAGGGGAGTGAGTTAGGCTTGTACTTTTGATTTTCAATGCCATTGGGTTGGAAATAAAAGCACCATGTCTGAGTTTCAATTCATCCCATCTCTTTCTGCTCTTATGATATCTAATTTGAGTAAAGTGGTTGTTCATTTTAGTATTCCTTTGATATTTGGTTTATGTTTGACTTGTTGAGACAACTGTAAGTCTAAAAGAAAGAGAGTATATTCTTCTGGTAACAGTGTGGTAGATAAGAACAAATTTGAGAAAATCATATACCACATAGAGAATATTTTTGTCTTTATAGTAATGAACTCCCTTCCTGTGGGTCCCAGTCCCTGATGTAATTCATTTTGTTCAACAGACCTAAGTAATGACTCTTTGCAGTGACAGTCTATGAAAAAACAAATGTAGACTCTATTCATCAATGACAAAAATAGCAAAGTCAATATACAAAGTATTCCCTGTTAAATGCCAAGAGAGAATTGATTTTTTTAAATTAGCTTAAATCAATATTTTTGAAATATCAATTTGTCATGATTTATCAGAGTTGATACTGGAGATATGCACCTCATTGTTTTTTGTGTGTACTAGCATAAGTACAACACATGTTTAGTGCATAGATTCAATTTTATTATCATTATTGTGCAACTCATGTCAAGATTTTGTTTACTTCTGATAATATTATCACTCCCTGGTTGTTCTTGTTAACAATCAGCAAGACTACAATGCTGAATGTAATGTTTAAAAAGGCTTTCTCCTTCTAATGTTAACACTATCTGACTGAGCTGTGTATCATGTGGTAACTGTGATCAAATAAGAGGCAGACAAAAAAATAATGGTAGAGTATTCAGCAAAAGATATATTGATTTTGAGCACATTGTAAGAATTTGAGAGGATTTCTATTGCACTTTGAAGTGTCACATTTTGCAATGAACAAGGATTTCACATTTTTAACAAGTATTGCTGCATTCTTGGAAGATATTATTGCTTTGTACATCACACTAACATGAACACTCTATCTGTTTTCATGTCTGAACAAATGAAGTGGTCAGATATTTCTGATGACAGCAAGCCACTAAGCAAAGAGAGGCCACATTTTAATTTTGTAATGTATGAGTTATATGTGGTCTTTCATCAAAACAAATCTGGATTCTTGCTTGAAGAGAATGGGATGATAGGAGATGTCACACAATAAATAAAACAAAACCTCTATCTTTTGATAGCTTACAAGAATTTACATGTTATCACTCACTGTTTTCCCTGATAAAATTGTTTGCTAAAATAAAAATAAAAGATACATTTATACCAAACTTTGGTCTCATTAAAATACAATAACTTACCTGTGTATTTAGTCTTCTAAGACCTGCAGAGCCATCATTTTTTTGAAAATTTTGAGAATGTTTGGTAATTTGCAGTGTTTTAAGTAGAACAAACTCCAAACATTAACCAAGACAGACCTAAATAGCAACACAAAAAAATCAGAATAGAGACAGATCAAACTTTTGGAATAATTACTGGGCTCAACAAATTAGAACACAAGGAGATTATGAACTGGATTTGATTCCCTACTGGACTGTCCAAACCACTTCTTTTTTCACTGCATCCCTGCCTAAGTGGCAGACAACTAAGTTTTGTTATGTTCCATGAGACATGTAACCCAATGTGTCACATATATCCCATGCCTTTACAGAGGCTTGAGCTGCAATGTCTGTTCTTTGCATTATCATGAGCTCATCCTTATATGTCTTGTTTGTTACTTTTTTGGACTCAGTCACTATTTTACAAGATTGAGCTTGTGGAAAAGTGCCTTTGCTCAATGTATTATACTTTTCAATACATCATCTTAATTGTCAAGCTTGATTGATGCTTGGTTGTTGGCATTCTATTATGAGTGATGAATGACTACTGTATGTTTATTGGATGTTAGATAAAGAGCAACATCACCACAAAGCAGGAGCACCCATGTAAAATACATACTCATTCCCGTATAAAAATAATTTTTTCAAAATATCCATGTTTAGCTTATCTACAGCCTACATGCTGGACATTCAATTCTATTTTTTACAGTAATATTAAACATTGAAACATTTGAGACATGCAATAACCACAAATGGCTGGTAAAACTTAAAATGTAAAGCTAAAAAAATCATATTATTAGCTTACAGTGTAAAATATGTCTCAATTCAATATTGTACAATTTTCAAGTAACAGGCAAAAGATTCAAAAAGTAATGGCAGTTTATGCAAAGGCAACCATTATTGATGTTTCAGTTATTCTTTTTGCAATCCATGATTTTGTAAGATTTTAAAAAGTAGGTAACCCTGGCTGTCAACTGTCCAAAACTTTTAATGAGATTATCTTGAAAAAAAAATGAACAAAAAAATGACCGGCCATTTAAGTTTTGGCATATACATGTCCAAAGTGCACATACCTACAACATTTAGTTAAGTCTATATTCTGGATAGATTGACCCTACAATATTCTAATGTATTTTATTTCTAAGACTGCAAAAGGATCTTATAATTGAGTCAAATTTTGTTGTCACGGAGGGGACAAACCAACAAATTGAAATCATTGTTTACTAAAGCAAGATTCATTTACAAGGATCAAACACTTGACACATAAAATGGATAAACCAACCATGTTTAAAATCACTTCTTGTTGTTGATTGTAGAAATATTAGTTCCACCAAAGAACTTTTGAATTCAAGTTGAAATATGTTATTGAAATATATCAAATAATAATGGACATACATAAAACCAATTATTTTGTGAAAGAGAATATTTCAGCATTGATATTATTGCCAATTACCACAACTCCACCATTTCACCAAAATGTTATTTCCTATCATTCAATTCTCATACCCAGGATTCAACACAAAACTATACCCAAGGCAAACTCTTGAATAGTTATCATTTTATCTGCCAATTCTGTTAATTCTCAAAGCACATATTTTCCCATGTATACTGCTTGAAAATATGTCTCTGGTCATTTAAATTTGGGAACCTAATTTTACATTTTGCATTGGTGCTCTATAATATGATACTAAAATATGATAGCACACACAGAGATGAATCTAAGATAATTATTTTTTTTTTAAATTTTGACATAGATCATAGATATGATAGTTACTCACAGTCCCAAAGAAAACTCCTGGGAAGGTAGAAGTTCTGATATTATCATAAAGATTATTGCAAATTGCAATAATATACACATATTTGAGACCAACCATAATACTGGAATGAAGTATATTGTGTACATAGTGTCAATCTGATGTTGGAAGCTGATGGAAAGAACTAATGTAATTTTTTTTTGGGTGATCAAGGATTTCATGCTAATGTTGAGATCATATCTACTCTTTTCATTACAGTATGTTCTAGTTAAGTGATGAGCGTGTGGCAAGGTTCAAGGGACTGATCTGTGATCTGGATGTTGATACCCAACATTCATGTCAATTTGAGAGAGTTAGAAGGCATTGTGGACAGAACAGAGAATGAATTCGCTGTCATCTGGAAGCAATTACAGTCCATTATCTTCAACAAGTGAAATGCACACTATATTTTGGAGCAGCCAGCTCTATGGTAACAAGTCTCAATACACAACTAAAGATAAAAAAGATCTCCTCCAAAGATGAAACCCTTCTATCAATGTGATGACATCAAAAATTACCCAGGCAGAAATTGTTGAAGCTACTGTGTTCTGTGTATCAAGAGAAAACAGCTGCTATTATGCTACATCTCTAGTTACAACTGTCAGTAAAGATAAATATCATGTGCCTAAATTGATTTACTTCTATGACAGGCATCACATAACATTTTTAACCAATTAGTGACTGAAAGTGTGAATTCTGTACACACAAGATACTATGGAGGAATCAACACACCTTTGAATATAGGCTATCTATGTTGTCTTAACCTGAAAAATATGAATTCCAAATTCATGTATATATATATATATATATATATATATAT
>JALLOT010001049.1:0-16359 GCA_036939595.1 Thalassiosira livingstoniorum | reverse complement strand
ATTTGCCCCCGTCACACGCCTTTACTATTGGTGCTCCGCCCGGTCTCCGTCACCCGCCTGGTCGACCGATCCCGTTAGTGGCTTAACAAGGAGTGATTTAATTCGAAGTCAACTAGCGACGTCGATAGATGTCGCTAGGACTCCGGGTTATCCGGCCGATCACATTGTCAGCCTGTGTTTGGCGAAGGGATTAAAACAACGATTAGAATGCATGAAGTAAAAGTACAATAATGTAACACGAACAGATCCGATTGCTGTAAGTACGCGGTCGGTCTATTGCGTTGTTTCGTAGCACACAACCACCCTCGAAATCAACTCGCGAGCGGACGACCGAACTGTGAATTGAGGCTCGGGTGAAGAGTGAGAAGACTGTAGCCTCAGACGTCGACGATGCCAACGTAAGCAGCCTCGGACAATGACGATAACTGAAGATGCCTCATATTACCGACGCCGTCGTCAACCGGCCGGCGGCGTCGTCACCCAGCGGCGTCGTCACCTGTAGCCTCGGACGTCGAAGATGCCAACGTAAGCAGCCTCGGACGATGACGATATCTGAAGAAGCCTCGCCGTCGTCAACCGTCGGCTTTGGCGTTATCCGTCATGCTCCTGGCAGCATGGGGGTTCTTCGGATTCGGTGGAGCCACGGCTCGGAAACAATATCAGCTAACAAACTCCGACGATGATAGCACCGACGCGATGGCTTGCGCGAAGACGCGATGGCTTGCGCGAAGACATCAATGGCTGGGTGTCGTCTCCTTCATCGATGTAACCGGTCATGCTCCTAGCTTATCCACGGGGGATGGCCATGAACGACACTGCATTAACGTCTCTGAAAGGATACCGAAACCACTGCACCAACGCGACGGCTTGCGCGAAGACATCAATAGCATTGTCAACATCGTACACTATAGCAGCGATGGCTTGCTCCTTCGTCGACAGAGCCGGTCATGCTCTGGAGTGCTAGTACTCATACAACTCACCTTTCGAACACTCCCTCTTGGAAAGCGGTTTGACTTTCCGAAGAGAAAAAATTATGAGGTTTTGGAGCTTGGTTGTCGAGGGAAAACTGACATTGTACGTGAACTTTTTAATACCTTTTTCAACTTTTTGGCAGAGAATATTTATGTTGATGCAAACAGACTTGGGTGGGATTGTTGTCTGCGATGAAAAAGATTTGGTGTACGAAGAAGCACCTGCGTCTTACAAGGATGTAGACCGTGTGGTTGATAGTTTGACAAAGATCAAATTGGTCGAAGATAACGACGAGGAGAATAGGGGTAGTCTTGTCCGAATACTGGCGACCCTTCGGCCAATTCTTACATACAAATACAAAGATCCAAACACTCGTAAGTGACGATGTAAGACAACAGTTGGTTTTGTGGAATCGAGAAGAAAAATCAAAGGCAGTTCGCACTTGCACCTGTTGCAATCCAAAATAGATTTAATAAAACAAAGAAATTTTAAAGGACGCATTTCATTATAGCGAGTTATTCTCACATTCATCCAAATTAAAAAGTATACATAGCATTTCCCGACGTTGCCGCCTCAACCTTGTTCAAATTCTTTCCAAAGCGACGCATATACTTTTCGCTCAACCCTTTCTTCCCACCGGCTGCTTTAACGACTGCAGTGCGATTGAACTGCTTTCCTCCGGGATTCAAATCCATTGATTTCTGAGGTGGCGCCACGTTTTCATCATTGCGTGGGGTAACTCGCTTTGGTTCAACTGAGTTTTCCGATTCACTTTTCAGTTGGGCTATCGTATCATGCAAATGATTAATCGTCGACTTAAGGCCGTCAATTTCCTTTTGCTTTTTAAGGAAATCATTTCTGTATTTGGCAATCATATTGTTCATTTCTTCGGTACTCCTCTGCCTTGAGTATCCCACTTCCACTTTGCGTTCGAGCTGTTCTATCTTGCGTCTGTACCGATGGTCTTTCTTTTTCCATTCTGATTCTTTCTCCTCTAATTCGGCTCTCGCTGCTTGGGCGGCCTTTTCTGTTTCTTTTCTGTCTGCACATAACTGGTCGATGTAGGTATTTCTTCTTTTGAGTTCACCGTCTATTTCGTCTACTTTGGATGACAAAGCATGATTCCTTTCCAAAAGTGAATCGCGCTCTTGGGATACTTGGGCCAAATCCTTTTCTGACATGGCAAGTGCCTTTGCTAGTGCATCGTTAGCTGTTTTTGCAGCATTGACATCTTCTCGCAACTTGTGTACGTCCTGTTAAATGATGTAAGATAATCATCAAAAAATGTTAGCCGGTTGAATTGGAAGCCGGGACAACAATGGAATGAATCAATGTTTACCTCTGAGGCTTCACTTTTCAAACGGACAATTTCTACTTGCGCCTTATCATACGCCAATCGAACCTCGGCCAATTCATGATCCATTGTCTCCTGGTCCTGTACAAGCTGTTTGTGAATTTGTTTCGTTTCTTCTAGCTGAGATTGCATCCGCCTTGCAGCCATCTGTGCTTTGTCTTCATTTTCATAAAGTTTTTCTTGCAGAATTTGTACTTCGTTCCTTAGATGTTCCGTTCCCAGTTCCATATCCTGAATTTCACTCAAATGCACTGCCTTTTCGGTTGCCAATGCTTGTTCGGCTTCTCTTAACTTGGAAGACAATTCAGACTGGATGGCATCGTGCTCCTTGACTAGAGAGTCCACTTCTCTAGTCAATTGGGCGTGAGATGCCAGGGCAGAGGCAAGCTTCTCTTTGAGTTCCAAATATCTTGCGTCGGTGACTGGTGCCACTTCCTCTTTGGATCTATCTGGCTTCATCTCTTCTTCACGAGAAGATTTGGCGATGGATTGTTTTCCACCGGGCTTTCCCTCGTTCCTACTCATTGACAAATTGTTCGCCCAATCGCCAATCATTTCATTCACCTTGTCCTTATAATCACCATCATCTTCATTCTCCATCTGCTTCCAATAGAAAGTTTCATCCTCCAATGTGAAAAGCGACTCGGATAGATTCATATCCAATGTAGAATCATGTGTCATGGACGCAGGACGAAAAGAGGTAGACGGCGACGAGGACGGGATTGGTCCAGGCGGCAGGTCGGCAGTGGAGTTGGCAATGTTAATCTCTGGGGTTTCTGGACCGGCTTCTCCATCCGGTATGCTTTCCAAACGAGAAGAAGATGCGTTGGGCATGTGAGAGGTATTGGATAGATGACCGAACTCGCTGCCGTGTGTCGAAGGAGTCGAGAGAGCAAACGATTCTTCCCTCGGCTGATGTTGCTTTGGGTCAAAGTTTTCTTTGTTCTGCAGACTGAGATCGACGCTTGAATGACTGACACTGGTATCAATCGACCTGGGTGTGTTGGAGATGGTCTGCCTCGAGTCTACCCTTGCATCGGGCTCTTGAACTTGAATCTTTGGCGAAGTCTCAGACCTGTTCGCCCTGACCCACTCAATCCGTTTTTCGACAAATTTACCTAATCTCGGATATCTGAGTCGTTTCTTCTGATGAGGCTTGCCACTGCCATTGCCGCTTTCCGACAACACTGACAAAATGTTTTGCAGCATCTCCAGTGAATCGCATTTGCGAACAAAATCCACAGTCAGAGCACCAGCGGGAAGATCGGAATAAGTAAGAGTAACGACCGATCGAGATTGCTGCGATGTGTGGTCGTGCGAGTGGTGAGATCGGTGAGATTGATTCACCCCTGCGGGAGAAGTAGATGGCGTGTTGATGGAAGTAAGCAAATCCGATGACAGCGCGGAATAAGATAGATTTGATGGTTCGGGATGAGGTTCGGAATTGGGCTCTGGAGGTACATCGGAAAGAACGTGTGGCAGTGTGTCGGGTTGTTGCATTTGTTGTGGTGACGTTGATGCATTTGAAGTTGGCGGACTTGATTTGCTTGCCAATCGCTTCGATGATGACAACACTGATAAGGCCCTGGTCAATATCATGGAATCGGAGGCATCCTCAGACAGAGGATCCAAGTCTGGAGAATGATCGAATGTGGTCCCATCGTTCGTTTCTGGTCGAGATTCCACTTGATCGGATACACGGCTCACTGATTCATTCTTGGACTTGATTGCATCGTTCTTCGCCGGGGAAGAAGGAGGAGAAATGCTTCCCATGGAGATAAAGCTGTGTGCCGAAATATGGGAAGCATTGTTGCACACGGCTGCTGATATTGGACTCAAGAGATTGATGTTGGCGGATGTCGACATGGATGTTCTCTGAGTTGCACCAATGTGTACTTCTCGATGTGTGTTTGCCATGGGCTGCGGCGTAGTGGAAAGCCCGTTGCCATGCGGATGGTAATGTAACTTCCTAGGTTCATTTCGCTCGTGACCTTGCTCCCGGGCCATTTTGTTGACATCCTCCCATTCCTTTCCCTTTGGAGTGCCTTGCATCATGTAGGAATGCTCCATCGGGCTGAAGAATTCATCGTCGTCTCCATCACCCGACAAGCTAGACTGCTTCGGAGTATGAGGCAGCACCAAACTTTTTCTCTGCTCCTCTCTTAGCTCCTTCTTATCAACGTCGTCGTACGAAACCTCACTTTGATTGTCCCCATCCATGCTATCATTCACACCCATCACATTCTGGAATGGATCACAACATACAAAGACTCCTTCCAACGTCTGCCCATTTCCACCGATAACTTTTGTCTGGCACTTCATCTCCTCATCCTCCCAAACTGGTGGCAACATTTTTCGCCCATTTTGAAATGACGATAAGAGATGATGCTTGGATGAATTGAATGAATTGTACGAGATGTTGCCGTCATTGTGTGTTGGGTCAGAGCTGGAAGAATGAGAGGATGCTGGTGATGCGGGAGATGCTGAGGACGAGGGTTGCTCGTCAAAGTCGATGGCATGCCTTGGATCACTGTGATAATCAGATTCTGCTCCGCGAATGTCAGTGGAGGGATGGTACGCCGAAGCCGTCGAAGTAGGTGTATAAAACTCATCCTCGCTGCTGATATCGCTCATTTGTGAACGGCTCAATTTGGGCGTTGTTTTGCTTGCTGACTTGGGTGTCACCTTGCCAGATCCCGATGTAGATTTTGCCGATTTCGGAGTGACAGCTTTGGCGGACAGCTTGGACGACTTGGCAGATGATTTTTTCTGTCTCGTCTTTTTTTTATTGGAGCAAGTGTCAAAAATGCACCCCGTAAATCCAGAATTGTCACTTTGGACGCTGCTTTGGTCGCTGCATCGGCTACTGACGTCTTCGTCATCCTTCGTTTGTCCATCTCGACGAGCGGACGCGGCCACACTGTTGCCACCGGCATGGCTGCTGAGAAAGCTGCCCTCGCAACTGCTGGGTGCTTCGAAGGTGACATCTCTCATGGAATCAAATGCGTGTTGTTCTTCGTTTTCTTCGTCGCTGCCTTCACTGCCTACCTCGTGACTGGCATGGCCCCCAGTATTGTTATTGCCTTTTTCCGAATGGTTGCTGTTGCTTCCATTTTGGTTGTCATTGCTGTCTTTATGGCTGAAGTCCCCAGAAATGGAGTGTTCGTTATCACGGTTATCGCGGTTACCGCTTCCACCCCAAGCCTTTCCTCCGTGCTTCCCACCGTGCGTTCCTCCATATTTTCCTCCATATTTGCCTCCATATCTGCCACCACAGTTTCCCGACCGAGACTGTTGTTTGAAATTGGGCGAAAACAGAGACTGCAATACCTTTTCTCCCGCGTTGGTCGGTGGTTGAGAGCCGTCCACCGGACTGGGCGAATCTTCTCGACTTGTTTGCAGCTCTTCGTTCTCTTTGTCATTGCTGCTTACATTATCATTCTGATTGCTCTTGCCCACATCATTGGAATCGTCCTTCCACGACACAGACGACACACTCCCACGATTCAAGAAGGAGCTCAAATTGTTGGAATAATTGTGCGGACTTTTGGGATTGTCGTCTTCCTTCCAAATTATGTTGGACCCATTGCGATGACCAATTTGATTTGGATGGTGAGGTTGATTGGTTTGATTCTCGTGATTCCCGTGAGGCTGTCCCTGCCTTCCTTGTTTTCCATGCCAATTTTGATGTCCCTGATCGCTCATTGTTGTTGGATTGCTCCCTCGATTAGCTTCATTGTCGGGTAGTTGACCATGCTGATTGGAAGATGCCACAGATGCCACAGTCAACTTTGGCCTAGAAGACGGGGCATTGTTCCACGAGCTTACATTACTGTTCCAACTGTGAGTATTTTGAGATGGAACTGGCTGAATTGGATGTACCGGTGGACCTGGTTGACCCGATGAACCCGATGATATTGGTGGACCCGCCTTCGCTTCTGAAACAGCAGAAACAGCAGAGACAGCAGAAGGTAATGAGGCAGAAGGAGGCGGTGGAACAGGTCGAACGGCAGTCAAAGAGGA
This sequence comes from Thalassiosira livingstoniorum, assembly GCA_036939595.1. Classification (NCBI taxonomy): domain Eukaryota; phylum Bacillariophyta; class Thalassiosirophyceae; order Thalassiosirales; family Thalassiosiraceae; genus Thalassiosira; species Thalassiosira livingstoniorum. The sequence goes on along the minus strand of JALLOT010001049.1, from coordinate 10,010 downwards.
CCTTCCCCCGCGAATATTTTCCGAATGGTTGAAATTGTTGACATTCGTTCCATAGTGGGCATCGTGGGCAATGTTTCCAGTATTTGACCAATTTCTAGCATTTGTAGCATTTGTAGCATTTGCTGGAGAAGATATTCGTTGAGTTTGTTGAGGTTGTTCCATGGGAGGCAGCTTTCCAATTTGAGTTTGAGTTTGAGTTCGATTATTTTGCATTTGATTTTGATTTTGGTTATGTTGCACTTGATTTGAACTTGACAACGGCATGGATTGATTTGATTGGTTTGGATTGAAATTCCCGGGATGGTGCAGATGACTTTGATGATTTTGATGACTTGGATGATTTGGAACTCCGTGATGAACCGAAGGAGGCGGTGCAACGGGTGGAGGAGTGGGCGGGCGAGGTGGCATTGTTGGAATTGTTGTCGTTGCTGTCATTTTTGTCGTCATTGTTGCCGTTGCTGGTGGAGGAGGAGTTGGAGGGGGTGTTGGAAAATTTGCCGTCATTGCCCTGTTCTGCGCCATGGCCATGGACCGTGCGTTCGATTGCACCGCTGGATGGAACATTGTGGGGGGAGGGAACGGAGGTGGAGTGGGCGCTCGTTTCACTGTTGGCTCTGCCATCGCCGTCGTCATTGCTGTCGTTGTTGTCGTTGTTGTCGCCGCTGCATTTGTCATATTTGTCGCATTTGTCATAGTTATAAACGTCGACGTTGCCGCCGTGGTCTGCCCAGCCTGCCAATTTCTCCAATGCTGTCCACCATGCCCAGTCCGCCCAGTAGTTTCAGCAGTTTCAGTTGGACCAATTGGCCCATTTGGCACGGTCTGCCTCGTTGGCCTCGTCGGCACAATGACCCCCGGACGAGCCAGAATTCGTTGTTGCGTGGGTGGATTCATCATCAGAGGCTGCCAACTTCAATTCGAAAATGTTTTCAAAGTACTGTAGTGGATCAGTCGAGTTCCGTCAATTTTCAAAATTATCGTTTGCAGTCTCACGCCAAAGTACTATTGTACAGCTCACGAGACCTTCTGCGTCATGGCAAGGTCATGGTCAGTTTCTAACTGGCAAACAATAATGCATTAACCTATGGCATCTCATTCTCACTCCAGCCAAGCCGGCCTGAATGGTGTCCGTCGGTGTCCGTCAGTGTCCGTCGTTGATTTCCGTTTTCGATCAGTGATTTTCCATTTTCGATTTCGCTCCATTGCTGTTTGGGTTTTCTATTTTTTCGTTGGCTCTTGTTGTCATCCTATCGGTCATTTCTTTCAAAATTTAAAATTTGAAAATGGGTTAATAAAAAATTAATAATAATGATATTAAGCTAAAGTAACGAATAGTACCAAATTCGGTACATTCTAACCCGACCTGGGTACGTAAGTATCTTCAATAGAGAGCAAGTTAGTATATAGAAATAATATCGATTATAAGTAAGTACGTACCTACTACTAGATTTTACAACGAAGGAATAATAATATTACTTTTAAGTAATTATGATGATGCTGTTTAATTTTATGTGTACTACTTGTAAGTAAGTAGTACCAAGTAGTATGTACAATATATACCATAATGAATCAAGAAATCACTGAAGCATTTTTAAAAAGTTCTTTATTTATTTAGATGTTGATTGATAATTCTTTTAGGTGAGTTCCGTCAACAAAGGGCATAGTAATTATTTAATTTTGTATTTAAAATCAATTTAAAATTTTTAAGTAAACCAACTAAAAACAACTCAGCATAATAATATGGTATATCTCTAGGAATAGGAAATGATAATGTAGTAGTATTGTACCTAGAGTTACATTCGAATGAACTTTGGCATAACCATTTCCTCTATTCCAACGTAGGTAGAAAAGCACTGAGAATATCATCTTCTTTTCATAATTCAAGGGGTAAGTAGGGGGAAAGGCACTATGTCAGATTTCAACATATCCTAGACAGCTTACACCCCCCTGGGAACCCAAATTATGTTTGAAAGGCCTTTTTGACAGCATTCCCCCCTGGAAAAGAGGAAAAAATTTTTATTGAATTGAATATTGTTCAGAAAATTCAACATGTGTGATGATGTCACATGACATCATTGTCAAAAGCATACAGCAGCATGGAGGTTCAGCTTTAACTTTTGTAGGGGTATGTCACATATTTTATTAGTGCCACACTGATGATAATTCACTGGTCTTTTTCATCTGATGCACACAAACACTTCTACAGGTAATAGCCACACTTACACAGTCCCAATCTTTCATGATTGGACCTCTGGTGCCCATCATTGCAATAAATAGGTTACCAATCAGTAATGGACATTTTTCATTTTGGTTGGGTTCCTTTTGTTGGAATCTAAGAAAACTCAAGCTTCCATTCTTCAACAATTATCAGCAACTTTTCAATCATTACAAAACAAAATAAAACAATTAAAAGACATCCAATTTCTGCTCCACCAGTTACTTTCATTTTTCAGCTTTGTTGGTGGCTTTGGTGTTCCTTTGATTTCCATTTTATTTGTATGCTTTATGTATTGTAATTTGAAAGTTGAAGTACATGGGTTAAAAAAAATCAGTGATATAAAGGTTTGAAAGGTTATGTTTTTTTTCAAAATTTTCAACAGTTTTAGGCTGAATGATATATTACTCTTCATTGAAGTGGGAGACTAGGAGACACAATCTGGTTCAGTGCCAGTGTAAATGTAAGATTCTTCAAGAAATTATTTGAGTTGGTGATAGCAGAGGATTGTAAGGTATTGTTAGCTGTTAGTGATGGTATTTGTCTTATTGGTTTTGTTCTTGCAATATCAAATGACATATTTAGTGTGGGTTTAAAATTTTAGATGGTGTTCAATTTTGTTGTTGTCAGAGGTAGAAGTATAGACAGAGAGGATGTAAGTCATGAAAGCAATTGAACTTTTCTTTATTGTAGGATTTTGCTCCCTAGGAATTGGATAATTCAATGTTCACAGTCAGTATAGTAATTTTTAACAAGCCCAAAGGTGGGAGTGGTGATTGCCATGCTGAATAAAATCATGTTGATTCAAAAACAAAGGCCAAGAAAAGTTTGATGTTTTAGTCTAATTAGTCTTGCAAATTGAGTTACCATCCCTAGATTAGGAAATAATCTACAATTTTTGAAGAGTTGTGAAAGAAAAATCTTTTTTTTAAATCAAACTTTTTGGAAAAATCTTGGATTTAATTATTTATTTCTGACACAATTCTGGCAAGTATCAGAGGTTGAGGCCAGTTTGTGTTTTTCGTTTTGGTAAGTTTTTGAGTATTTAAAATGATTGGGACAACTGGTACTTGACTCCATCCCTAGATGACTTCCCAATATTGAATGTTGTACTCACATACCTAGTCAGATTAAATTGTGCTACTTTTTCAGAACTACTACCTCAATTCCGACATAGTTGGGAAATCACTGAAAATGTCATCTTCTTTATTTGATTCACTGTATTGTTCATATGTTGTCGAACATAATTTCTACAGGTACCATGGTTACCAATCTGAATCTTTCAAGATTGAATCTATGGTACCCAACATAGCAACAAAAATGTACAAATGAATAATAGGCATTTTTATTTTGGTTAACATTTAGGTACAACCAATTCATGTAACCATTGTTGATGTAAAATGGTTATTTATTCACACATATTTGTTTTCATGGTGATTGTAATTCTGGCTATTTTGTGAATGAATATTTTGTTCTGTTTACCCTTGCTTTTGTTTTCCTCCAGTTGACGGTGTTTTTTTACTGTTACAAATAGCTGAATACCAATCAATCCCAAAATTGAAAAAAAGAACACAAATGAATGGAACATCCTTTACCTCTTTCAAGAATTTTTGTGATTGAGCAACTGTTTCTAAATCCAATTATTGCTATAATAAATACCTCCAATTTGGACAAATTATGCAGAATTTACATCAGCTTTTAAGCTAATGTCATAATATACTGATTGATGGAATTCTTGTTATCTTTAATTCATTTTTTGTAATAAAATATTTGTAAAAATAAATGAATATTTCAAACTTACATTGACAAGTGTCTTAGATAATAAATGTTGATATCAGCCATCCATGGATTTTTGGTCACAAAGCATGGATGGTGATTCCCAGTCTTTAATGGTAATTTCCATCTAGGTTCAATCTCATTCCATAACAATACAACAGCTTAATTATAAATAGATGGTATTTAAAACCAATGGTCAATAATTACCATCTGTGGATTGTAATGACCATTCACAAAACCATTAGTAATACAAAGCAAAGAAATATCCAAGCAATGAAAAGAATTGATGGTCTTAACAGAAAGTATTTTTGTCAAAATAAGATGTAAATATTGGTAAGCATCACAGCTCCAAGTATTAATCTTTTGAAATAAATCCCCAAAAAGTAATTGAAATAACTATGTTCCAGGTTGGAATACACATTTTCACCCAATAAACATCACCAGTTATGGGATAAACAGTGAGCTGAGGGGATGAGACTTAAATATGCCTCTGAATAACACTTCCCAAATACTGGTTCAAAAATACCCCACTGTATTGGTAACAATCAGCCTGGAATTACTTTCCAACAGTATGGGTTTTGTTTTCCTTTTTCAAAGTTTCCTTTGAATATAGACAATTTAGTAGGGATCAAAGAAGATGGGGAAATTCCCTGTGGGTAAGTAGAAATCACTCCATGATATTTATTCTTCTTCTTACATTTTTCTGAGCTTTGTTATTGGGGAAAGGTTTTGGGGGGACAGAGAGGGAAAATATGAGCATTGTTAGCCAGTTTAGCACTTCAATACAAGCAATTTAAGCTATGTGCCTTCTACACCTGCCCCTGATATGGATCTGATTAGCAGGTGTTTCCAGAAATATATGTAAAAGTATGAGATCTTCTTTTTCCAACAAAATACATCAACTAACTTTTATTTTTGTGAACAAGTCATGAATTAGTACACAGATTTCATTGATAAGGTATTTTTGTGATGGTACCTATAAGAAAACATATTTCCCCCCAAAAATGGGGAAAATTAATTTTCATCCATCCAGGGTAAAACTCTTTTCTCCAAAATCAAGGGAAGTATGTGTGAAAAATATGCAGTGGGGAATGTCCCAAGGAAAAGGACACCCTGGGCAACAAGTCTAACCTAAGTGAAAAATCTACACCAGTTAAAGGGATTTTGTAAAAAACATATGTTTTGTTACATGATTTTTTTTTACGAAAAATGCATTTTTACTATGATCTTTTTAAGAAAAATGTATTTTTGAATGAGGTCTTTTTTGGTACATTTCAAAAATTATCATGAGGTCATATCCCAAAAAATGAGTATATCAGCTAAAATTTTTCATTTTTTCACATTTTTCACTTGTTTTTTCAAGAGTATTTGCAGTAAATCATGTGGTGTTATATGGTAATAAAGCTTAAAACTATTTTCAGTTTTCTCAACTCAGGCCTCCTATCATCTGGATGCTGCCAACACTAAGTAAAATCTTGTTGCTTAAAAAGTATTGCACCAGAGGGTTTCAATATTACAGTACTAGTAATTTAGGCAGAACATTGTACAAATATCACCATTAAGATCATGTACTAGAGCTACCAAACATAATAATCTCTGTTGAGATGTTCCACTAGAGGATGTCCTACTCCTAAGCAAGATAATACCCATATCAGAAAAGACAATGAATCAGACCAACCAGCAAAAAGCTAGTAACTACTAAACATTTCTTGTTTATCATACACTGTTTTGTACTAACAATCTTTATATTATATTTTTTTAGAATTACTTTTAATTGTCAACAATCAATTTTAAGCTTGTTTCAACAGAAATCATTTTTTCTTTATCAATTGCATATTATTGGGTATATTATTTTCAAAAGGTTTTCAATGACACTACATAATATGTGATGTAGCGGTAGGTAGGTATCTATCACTCTATCTTATCTGGTCAATTACAAGGAAGAGCAAGATAACTGTAATTGTAGCAGCAATGAAATCCTTATTCAACCTCTGTCATTATGTTTTCCTTTTTACCTTCACTCTGCACTTTCTACTTCCTGCAAAATTATTGACATCTAACTGGGTGGTAGTACTATTTTATTGGCTTATTTTTTGGAAAATTTTGTCTTTTATCACTGCTTAGATTGTAATTAGAACAAATTTCCATCCTAATGTTTCATGTAAATTTTTTTGGTGAATAAAATTAGCTCTTTTTGTCAAGTGTAAAACTCACTTTGAGATTACTGGTGGCATGCATTTGGCCACAAATGATTATTTTCAGTCTTGCTAAGGCTGTTGGTGTTGTTGGTGTTGTTGGTGTTGTTAGCATTGTTAGTGTTGTTAGTGTTGTTAGTGTTGTTAGCATTGTTAGTGTTGTTGGTGTTGTTAGTGTTGTTAGTGTTGTTAGTGTTGTTAGTGTGTTGTTAGTGTTGTTAGTGTTGTTAGTGTTGTTAGTGTTGTTAGTGTTGTTAGTGTTGTTGGTAGGTATAATGCACTCTGTGCATAAGGCTAGTGCACACACTGTGAATGGGTACACGTACACCTTTCATCTTTAGTTCTATATATTGAACTCAACAATTAAATTAAATACTTTGTATAAAACTTGATATTCATTTTTAATGATAAATAATAAACTTGATCGTCAAATTTAGTACTAAATATTATATTTGATATTATAAATAGGGTACATTAGACTATTTGGAAGTTGTGTGGTGTTGCACATGGTATCCTTGTCTTGCAACTGCAAACAGTAATGGAGGTAACTTGAGAGCAGGGGTTTATAACACTCATTATGATATGAAAATAACACATGTATTGAACACTGCATTACTCAAATGTTTAATTGAAGGAAGGATCATGACATATGACACAGCAATGTATAACTTTACCCTAAAAGGCACAAGGTACAACATGTACACAAGGTCACATAAATACTCAAAAAATGAAAACCTGAATAGGGCAACAGTAAAAAAGGAACAACTATTACTATTAACACATTCACAAACCCCCCAACAAGTTCTATTCAGTTGGTTTAGAGCAGTAACTCACTTTCTTGTGGGATAGTAAGATACCTGTACCCAAAAAACACAGTGTCACATGGTACAGAGAGGATTCATAAATAATAAATATTCATCCAATTGAACATTTAAAAGGGAAAAAATCTATTCATGCAATGAATTATTGTGTGGTATATTTCTTAGCTCCCTTTTTCCTTTTGTTTTTTATTGATTGCTGTGCCTTAATCTTCACTTGCACTTCACTCATACAACAAAAGTAACACAATTGTTCTCTCTTTTTGATATCAAGAATAATAGTAAAAAATGTTTTTGAGCATAAAAATAAATAAATTACCAATTACTCAATTTGACAGCCATCCATTTTTAGACATTTTCCCTTTTACACAACATAATTTTTTCCATTTTTCCATTTTTTCATTTTCCATTTTCCATTTTTCATTACTCTGCATCTTCCTGTCACATAGAATCCAGTCACTACCTATCAAGTACAATACTTGAAAGCCAAAAGTGTGACACAAATTATATATATGACATATTTGTACAACTTTTGCTCTGGGATATGGGAATACCAAAGGCCACAAAAAGGTACTGTCTTCATGATGTCAAAAAGAATATTAGCCCTTTTTCTATTTAAATCTGTGTGTTTCAATTAGTTTCAGAATTTTATGTGCTGTTGATTTGAAAAATATCATATCCCAATTTGCTTTTTTTTTTTAGATTTTTTTGACATTCAAGAACACTGAAGACCACGTAGATGATATCAGATCTTCTTTAATTTCATACTCTTGCTCAAAGCTTAAAATTCAATCATAATTCACTTCCACCATCCAACAAAATGATGATATCAGACACATCCCCTAATCATAGCATTACTGCACATTCCACTGTAATCCCTCATCCCCCCTCACACATAGTCAATCAAGTGCCTCACTTCCATTTTAATTTTCAGCCACACAATAATCCCCTCTGTCTCCCTGTTGCAAGCACTTCATCAACAATGCACCCAGCATCATCTCTGTCACCATCTCTTAATGTGAATTGGGGTTGAAATCTTAATTCCACTGTGCCATCACTGATTGCCACCAGATTAAAATATTTGTATATCTTTTTCTCTCAGTCAACCATGAGAGTACACCATAGCAAGACCAAAATTTGTGTCAACAGTACCATCAATACTGCACCCCCACCCAGTGCCGCCATTGTAGATGGGAAATTGAACAATGTTGGTGCTGGTGGCATCAATGGCATTGTTGGCATTGGAGATGATGATATTGTTGTGGAACAATAACCATGTTGGTATAAACAAGGGGGTAGAGGGAGTGAAAATAGAGAAACCATGAAAAGCACCTATCCAAAGAAGAAACAAAAGAGTTAGTCAAACATTTTTTCATTTTGTATTATTTTGCATCGTTCATTGATCTAATTGTTGAGAAATCACCTTTATTTTTTCTTATTTTTACAGACAGCAAAAGGCAAAGAAAGAGACACTACACAACAAAAGCCACTTGTCATGCCCTGTCATAGCAGCAGCTGAGAAGTGATCCATCATCTGCCAGAAAATTACCAAATTTCAAGAGACCAGCAAACATGACAAATTGATAAACAATGATGGCATCAGAGGAGATACTTTCAGCAGTAGTAACAGATCTCTGTTTTGGTGTTTTTTGTATTTGTGGTGGCATTTAAGAATGGGCAAAGAAAGATGACCCCCCCTGACATGGAAATCTCTGCCCAAATTTTGAGGATGATTTTGACTCATATTTTTTCAGTTTGAATTTTCAATTTATTAGCAAAAAACATACTGTGGTAATTGAGTCCAAATTGGGCTCAACAAAGAAGGTGGAAGAAACCAACAAAGTCCCCTCACCATGTGGAATGATAATGGTAGTGATGGAGCTGAAAAAGTAAAGTGTGCAATGGAAAAAAAGTACTAGAGCTGATGATGCTCTTCCATTTTACCTAAAGTTAATTTACACATAATAATTGGGTACATTATTTTTTGTGTAATAATTGGCAGAAAAAAATGTAAAATGGGGAAATGTGAATAAAACAAATAAAACAAATAAAATGGGAAAATTAAAATGTAAAATTAGAAAATAAGAAGCAGCATTTGTACAAAAGTTTAAAATTTGTAAAGAGGTGTACAAAAAATGTGCAAAATAGGAAAAGAAAGAACATTGTAAAAATGTAAAATGGGGAACTGATAGAAATAAATAGTGTAAAATGGCAAACTGTAAATATGCCAAAATAAATGTCAAATGGGGAGAAGGGTGATCGTAATACTATAAAATGTGTAAAATAGGATAAGACTGGTGTGATGATGGTTGATTGTAATCTTTTCTCTAAATTGATTTACTAGTATTGAAATAAAAATTAATATTGAAAAGGTTGAGGTGATATGGTCTAAATTGGGAAAATGGTAATAATAAGTAAGGGGTAAATCCTAAATGGGAAGTGGCTAAAATTGAGTAAATAGTAGCTTATTTAAAATAATACAAAACTATTGTTGATGTCAAAAAATAAGAAAAATGCATTATTCAAAACAAACCAAAAGTTTTCTGGCTGACAAACATTCTGGTCTTTTGCCATTTTCAGAGTATTATTTCAATGGCACAACAATACTTAGGTATATAAGTACATAGGTACACTGTGAGTGTCATCAATGTCACTTGTATACTGTACATTTGACTTCAAGTGGCAACCACCTCTATCATCAATAATATATTATAAAATTACAACACTATATTCAAAGATGGTGTAACTAGGTCTTACATACGGAAGAGATGAAGGCCAAAGACCAAATATTGACTTCAGAATGAATATTTGAAATGGAGCATTTTTTGTGTGATTTTATATGATTTCTGACCAAAGTTAGCCAAAAATGTTATCAAATTTTGAATATTTTTTAAAAGAAAGATCTTACAAAAATAACTGGCACATTCATTTTAGAGATTTTATTTTAATACCCATTCCCAATATAAAGATAAAAATTGAAATTGAAATAAAAAATATTGTTGCTTG
>JALLOT010001048.1:0-16464 GCA_036939595.1 Thalassiosira livingstoniorum | reverse complement strand
TTGCTTACGCGTGTGGGGCCATCTAACCAGTGTCAAGTGTCAACCCTGTCATCGCTCGCTGAACCACTCACTTTCCCATATGTGGATCCACTTTGACGAACAGATGATGACAACGATGACGACACCCCCACGCTACTTCCAAACTTGACAACCTTGGCAACAGAAGCCAATCCATTCGAATACCGCTACAGCCTCACTGATGGCAGCGGTGATGAAAATGATGACAATGACAACCGCCGCCCTTCTACTCTTCTCCCTCATTTCTACTTCAAATTGGTTCACGGGAGTCTCTGCCTTCGGCCCAAATTCGATTGGATTCAATGGCTTGAATAAACCAATAATTGCACCATTTGCACCATTTCATGTTCCATCCACCGGTCGATCTTATCAATCTTATGCATTGTGTCAATCGCTTCAATCGCGTCAGTCCCAATCAAAAGTATCGACATCAATATCGTTGTCGTTGTTATCATTTTCGACATCGTCATCGGTGTCTGACACAGCATCGCGTAGACCTCAGAAAGGATCACAACTACGGCAAAGAAATGTTAATACTGGGTCGCCATCACGAGGTTTGGATTTCATTCTACACGCTTCTTCCTCTGACAATGACATCCACACTGAAGAGCAAGAAGAACGAAGAGGGATACGAAGCCGAGTCCGCGACAAAGTCAAACAACTCGTCTCCGGGAAAGATCTAGTCACTTCCATGGCAACAACATCAGTGACCAAAGGAGGGGCACCCATTGCCAATGTCCTCACTGACGCTACCAAATACGCGGTTGAAAATTCTGGAAGTTTGGCAAAGGATGCAGTGGAATTGGCGAAAGAGGAAGTGTTGGAATTGCGGAGGTTGAGGGAGGCTGCTTTGGATGTTTTGCGACGAAGGGCCAAGTTGACTGGTGCTGCAGATGGTGGAGGTGCTACCGGTGTTGTTACTGCTGCTGGTACTTCTAGGAGTGACATGAGTGACAGCGACCGATCCGAAGCCCTAGCCGCCATCTCCCTCGCCAAATCCTCCGTCATGGATGCTTTTTCCGCTGCCGAATCGGCCATGGATGCAGCGGAAAGGGAGTTGCAACGGACGAGGAAGGAGTTGGAGGTGGCAAGGGAATCTGCGTATTTGGGGTTGGGGATGGCGGAGGAGGCTTTGCTGAGCTCGGTTAGTTCAGTTAGTTCGGTTGGCGTGGGAAGCACGGCGGGAGTGGCGGGTGGTGCTTCTGCTGCTAGTACGATGGATGTAACATCGGAGGCGGAGACTTCTTCCACTGCAAATATTACTACAATCGCCACACCTCAGAAAACAGATGAAGTAGAGCAAGAAATAGAACAATCTCCCGACACTTCCCTCTGGAACGGAATCGATCTAACCACCCTCCGCTACCAAGACATTGATTACACACTCACCGAAATGGCACCCCCTTTCATTGGCGAGGATGAGTGTCTAGTACCGGGAGAGCCAGTGGTACGGGTGGAAAAGGCACCGCAGAATTCAAGGAGGATATTTGCTGGAATTGATATACCTGTTAGTGTTGATGAGGTCTGGAATGTGAGTTCAGCTGAGTAATGAGTTTGGTGGAGTATTGCCTGAGTATGGTGTCTGATACAATGGATACAATAGGTGGAGAGTGCTATTCTGTGCTACTGTTTTGTTGTGTGATGAATGGTGTCTGATGATGCAGTTTGTTGATCCTCAAGATGGAAAGACTGTGAAAGTGAAATGTGATTCTACAAAAATTTTATCGTTATTTTCTCATTGACCTTACATTATTCTATCTTTCTGTATGTGTTTCCCATCGAAATCTTACCCGAATCTCTCTTCCAAATCTTTTTCAACAACAGCTGCTCACTGACTATGAACACCTACAAGATGTTATTCCCAACCTGGTAGTCAATGAAGTCCTCGAACTCTTTCCTGGAACCAATTCACGAACAACACCAGATACACCAAATGCAATCTCAATTACCGATGCAACATCTGCGGTGGACGCGGCACGACAATGCCAAACCATGGCAAATCAAATGAAGGGTGCCATTCTCAAACAAGTGGGGGGTGCCAAAGTTGTCGGGATTAATTTTTCGGCGAGGACTACTTTGGAGGTTAGGGAGTGGCCTAGTGGTGAGTGACAGCGAGTTAGGTGTTGAAGTTTGAATGAGGTCTTGTATATTTTTGCATGTAATATTATTGTGTTATCATTATGGAATCGTCACCTACAATAAAAGCCAATAAATCCCTTCATTCTATTTTCACCAACAGGTATGCCAGACTTTGCCCATTTCGAAGAAGAAGTATACCAAGGAAAATCACGCTCCACACGCCTCAACGAAAGCAAAGAACGGGAACTCAAACGCTACGTCTTCCCCCGACCATTTGCACTCTCCAGCCTCCCCCATAAAGATATTTCCATGCAGAGTGTGGAGGAGGATGACGGGGAGTTTCGCATGTATCAGGGAGTGTGGAGGATGCAACCACTGCCGGGATGTTCGCCACCAGGGGGGAGTGCCATGAGGTTGACTTATGCTGTGGAAGTGAGTCCGAGGCCGTATTTGCCAGTGGCGTTGGTGGAAGGACGGATTGCGAGGGATTTGTGTGCAAATTTGAAGGCTATTCGATCGTGTTTTACTGGAAATTGATGGGATGTGATGGAGATGTTGGTATGTTATTTCATTGGAGTAGGAGATGCAATGGATGGAAAGACACCACATCCAAAGGTATCGAAGAAATTATCGAAAGGAAGTAAGCGCCAGCTACGGAAGAATTAAACTTGAACTCGATTACAGACACCTAACAATCACTTCAATTGCAGAGTATGTAGGATATTTCATTCACAATGAGAAGCTCCTTACTTATCCTGGATTTCATTTGGCAAACCGGCAAGTTTAAGTGAGATCCTGCGATCCAATTATCCGTGCCTGCATTTTCATTTCACTCGAGTTGAAGTTCGAGAGGAAAATCCACGATGTACGAAATTAAAATAGTGGCATCCTAAATGCGTTTTTAAATACAAAATAATTGGTGTGCAAGATCTCGTGCGTGCAAATGGGATACATACATTTTTGAAACTTGCCTTGAAATAGAATACCTAAAGTAAGTCTGCCGTAGTGGCCTAAACTAAAGTATTACTATGTCTGTCTTTGACTAGATTAGTGATCAACAGTGATTTGAATCTCCCTGTATTTCTTCCCTGGTTTTGGAGCACATAAGGTTTCTCTTGAGATTACCGAAGCCGCCATGGGCTAAGCAAAAAGAAGCACTAGCTAGGTGGTTTTGAACCTAAAACTAGGCTACAACAAAAAAGACCATTGTTTGGTGAATGATCCATGTTGTTAGGTACTTTTTGGTCTAGAAGTAAATAAAAACTATCATGCATCAAAGATCAGCGATCATTTGGCTACAAAATTAAAAATTAAATGAGAATCAAACTCAAAATTGTTTCTCTTTTGTTAATTGCCCCTAACTATAATCATACTCATCCACCAAAGACCAAAGACCAAATACCCAAGACCAACAACCAACAACCAACAACTGAACACTCTGTAAGCAATAAGCTTTGAGGCAGTGACAAAGGGCAGCACTTACCACAAACAATGCCCCCCCCCCCTGTTGCTTGCAATTGTACTTTAATTGATCACAAGAATTCTATCTGTGCTGGCTGGCCTGGGTACTCATACAAGTACCTAAAATCTTGACCTAGTCAAAAGTACATTCTTCTACCACCAATCATTCCAGGTGATGCAACAACATCACACCCATCTCGTCAGCTTATGGTCTATCCAATTTGCAAGCTCAACAAGCAAAAATCATGGATTAATTGCAAAATATGGCCACAAAATGGCTTCCTTGTGAAAAAATGGACACTGTTGTGGTATAAAGGGAATTTTGACACATCCTTGTTTGTTTTTTGTCTAGCCTTCAGGTACAGATCTTCCCAACCAGTTGACAACAAAGGTCCCTGGTTGCGAAGGTTTGATGCCAAGTGCTCATGTTGTAATTGGCACTCCACGCACAACACACACGTGTTGTACACCATGGGGTAGATAGGTCCCTAAAACCTACCTAAATGTATGGTACATATAGTACCAGAAGTGAAAAATGTGTCAATGATGATGCCTTCTGCAATTATGGCGTGTTTTGTTTGAACAGCAATGCTCCAAAACAGTAAAATTTACTTAATTTCATATATTTGATTGATCTATTCAATTGAGGTTCTTAATTTTTAGTTGATTCTTGCTTTAAATTGCTTTTAAACTACATAGTATTATACCTCTTGTCAGCGCTGCATTTATGTCTTCATTGGAACCAGCTTGCCCTGGCGGCAATTGTAGTTTCTGTCACCACCAAACACAACACTGCCATGAGCAGCATTGACATTAAATATTATGGACTCATAGACCAAAAGATTGGCCATAGATAGCTTTGGAATTAAATGATTTTGAGCTATTTTGCTATGAATGCCACTGTCAGCAGATGCCGATGGCAATCATGGTGATGCCATTTGTGGTGCTGATGGTGAATGTCATCAGCACCACAAATGGCAGCAGCACACAACAGTTTTTTTTCATATGAATTGAGTTCATGGCCCATTAATTACTCTTGTATCTACCTTATAAAAATGTTCAAGGTGAGTGGAATCAGAGTGAAAAAAGAGTGACAACTGCTCAATAAAACTCAAAGTAGGTAGCAAAATGGAATGGGTATTGGAATAAAAGAAGGTTACAGAAAAAGCATTAATGACAATCAACTGGTGATATCTATCCCATTAGTTGTGTCAAAAAATGAACCAACATATTATGCCAAATGACAATAAGTATTTTTATATTCTGTTGTAAATTTTCAGACAATAGTGACACTTAACTGATGGACAACTTAAAGTTTAATATTTTAAATTACTCAAAACAAAATGAGATGCATATTGATATTTATTTTGATAAGCTGAATTTCACTGCAATCACTTTCTTTTGAACATTGCAAAATAAAAGTAACAAAACAAAGTACATGTAGAGTATCTTGCTGGAACTAATTCAATCCACTTTAAATTGTCCACTTGCACGTTATTTGGATTTAAAGTCACCAGCACAAATAAAACCTATCTTCCAAACATAGTTTCAAAGCCCAAAGAAATACTCCACAATGTGCCACAACAACAGCAGGATAGAAATGATTTCCCATTCAAACCATGACCATTGCACCATGCATAACATTTAGACACAAGTATTTTACACCATCTGATGATGGTTATTGACAAAATCACCAAATCCATGATGCACTCTATAATACCATCCCCATTTAGGACCACTAATGGTCCATATCCTCAAACTGTGTAGTCATTCTAGTAGGGAGGCAGTTTCAAATATTGTCAATTTTTTTTGTCAAAATCCACTTTCGACACTCAATTAGTTTTCTTAGGGGTGTACTTGATCTATCTTAGTTAGATCATCATGCATGCATCATTAGTTTTGGTGCCCAAATTGCCAAGGGAGTTGAAAAAAATGCTTGAATAGTGACTGAACTCATAGAAAAAATCCACGTAGGAACTAGTGCGAAATGTAAACAACTATCAAAAATTTAGAAAAACTTAGCATTAACAGAGCTTAACCCGAAACGCATTTATCTACTCTTAATTTAATTAGTTAATATATTTAATCACAAGTGCTTATTCTAAGATATCCATCTACTGAGACAAGTGTTAGATTGGAGAGCAGTGTAGGCATCTTGCCAGCAGCTTCACAAAGACAGTATTTGATGAAGGAAAAGAGAAATTATTGTGAAGGACAAGAAGCAATAGGAAACTACAATAGATATGGCTTTGTTGCCAGGCTGATTATGTTATTTTCATCAATGCATTTGAAAGAAGAGTTAGTGCAAGAGAATAGCAACAAAGTAATATGAACACAAAGTAGCTACTTTACCGCAAAAAGAAGAAAGACTGCTGTATTTGACATTTGACAGAATGGATTGCCCCAATCATCAAATTGCTCACTTGATGTTCCAATATCAGAGATTCTGTGTTAATCAATGTCAATCAGTTGCCTTTCATCAATAGGTGCAAAATGTTGGCATTGCCCAAATGTGACCTAAACTTGAAGACATGCTGGAAGGAAGTGAATGGAAGGTGGCTTGAGTGTAACAATATTGAAAATAAAGAAGAGAGAATCTCCAATATTACCTGTGGAGAATATCAACCGTTATCATATTCTTTCTGCTTATATTGCACAAGGTTCTCCACACAGGACGATACATACTGAGGGTAACAAACAGTAAAGCAAAGAATTATATTCCCCCTCAGAATTGCACAACTTGCCTATTTGGAACATGGATGAACATTGAGGATGTATCCTATGTTCAAAGATCTTCAAAGCAAAAGTCCTCACATGAGTGAAGATGTTAAGGAGGGCACTAGAACCACTCATAGACATCCCACATCCCTTGACAGTAATTCAGCACATCTGATAGGTCGCCTGGGTTGCAACAAAAAGAAAAGCATAAAATTTCAGTAAAATTGCAATCAAGAGAAATCTATCAATTTAACAACAACTTACTTTGTCCTTCTAATTCATGGAGTTCCCTCATTTCTAGTTTATATGAACACTAAGCAGAAAGTTTGTTAGCTGATTTTGTAATAACAAAAACAAAGCAATTAAAAATAGCAGTATTTACCTAAACAAAACCTGTTTCTGGTCTCTTGGTTTTGGTGTGGAGTAGGTGCCCATGAGATTATCCATGGGAAGGTTGAGCTGTTGTTGTCCTAAACAATAACACACCTATAGGTAGTTCCAGATTCTTTTCAAGGCAAGCAGGGAAACCGTTGTCCGTGAGTGACAGAGATGAACTGATAACTGACAACAACACATATTCATTGCTTACCTTTATTGCACACTTGGTCATAAGGAGAGGTGAATGTGTTGTGCGACTTGTTTCAAGGAGCAAAGGAGTTTACCATAACTTTGATGATCATGCCAATGATGTTGAGGGGCAGAGTGAGGCATGTGGGGGGATGTGGATGTGAGTGATGCCTGTTTGAAGTTTGACAATAAACGATTAGTGAGAAAACTAGGACAGGAATAGTCAACATAAATCACTCGCGACAAAAATTTGTAACTTAACTTATCAATCAACCTTGTAGTGGGAATGAAGGGCATGAAAATAAGAGAAACGATGTTTGGTAGGCTGACCTTTGTTGTGGCAAACACCTTTTGACATCGTGTCCAAGTTATGAGACCCGGAACGTTGAGCAATTACACAGGAAACAATTTGTTGAGGACAAGTCAGTAATAGCTAAATTAGAAAAGGGCTGTGGGTAAGGAACACAAAGCAGGATACTTACTATCAACGCTTATTTTATGACAGATGGAAGTGAGTTTGAAAAGACGTAAGGGTTGTGGCGTGAAACCATGGCAGCCAGCACGGTTGACACAAATTGATGATCTCAACAACACAAAGACATATCTGTAAGATGACGATGTTGAGGAAGGAAAAAAGAACTAACTATCTAGAGCACAGACAGCTTACCATTGTCAACCTCCAATAATGGTGAGGGGCGGGGGGGATTTTTCTTTGGGCAGAGCAGACAAAATTGCCATGGCGGCAGTCTTTTGATGATGCCGCTGACTCAAAAAATGAAATCTTTACCTTGGTGTGACTGTTGTAAGCGGTTTCTCTGCAATGACCTCATACTACACAATTCCCCTCTGTCAGAACATCAATCACTATCATATGCATGTTCTGACAGGAGGGATTTGTATGATTCCCACTGTAGCTTGTATTGGGATTTACAAGATCATACCCTTGTGTGAGCAAAACAGAAGACTTGGAAACTGCTTTTTTGATGATTTAGAAATATTTAATTCATTAGTTTGATCCAGGATACACTTTGTAATATTCAACTAGCAACATGGGTAAGCAAACTTTATGCCAACAAGATACCAGATTTTTCAGTTCAAAGTTTTTGGTGTTGAGTCTGAATTGTGATTTCCATACAAAGCCTCTAACAAACACAATGAAAAAACAATATAAAACCCAAAATCTGCCAACAATGGCCCTGCTATTGAAATATCTGTGACAGCAGTTGTATCCTCCCACGGATAGATGAATGGTGCAATACCTACACCACGGACAACATGCTTGTGGTTTCTTCATGTATCTTTGAGGGCAGGGCTGATTGCTTCCTTTTTGAGTCATCAGACTATGCTGTTTTACCAGCCCCATATTGCCAACACAACAAAGATTCAATTATCAACAAGCTCTTTGCAATTGTAATTATGATGTGAAGGTGTACTTTTATTATTTTAGTCTATTACATTGCAGTATCCAAATTAATCAAAATACAATTCTACATTGCAAACAGCTGTTGTGCAACATGCAACATTCCATTGAACAATTTCACATGGTTCAAATTAGAGGATTTACTCTGCTCTTGGTCTTTGACATACTTGATTTTAATGCAACAATCAACTGCTGCCTTTGAATTTTGTTGTGATGAGACAATGATTGAACTTGCAGACAACCGTCAACATTTATGATTGAACTTGCAATGTAGTCTGTGAAATTTCAGTGTAACATTGCCTAATTCAACTCCATTGACTGTGTTCCTGCATCCTTTTCAAATTTCAAGTGATAATTATGGATGACCACTTCAACCAAGTAGAAGGTAAAAATTATCTATCTGCCTTATTTTTCAATGCATCAAGATTTTTGATAGACCTGATAGCTAAGATTTACTTGATAGCTAAGATTTATTTAGCTATTACAACCAATCATTACAATACTTGTTTACATTATATCATGCACCTGATCCCCAAACAAAAATAGACATAAAATAAAAGTGCATACCAAACCAAAAAGGCATAACATCAAGCTTTCATCTTATGACCAATCATGCTCACACTCACTGGATATCAGATGCATTCTTCATTTTCTCCTTTGCTTCATATTTGTGTACAATATTTACATGTTTGTATGGAGTGCATCTGACTCCAAGAATCTGGCAAAGCCACCATAAATATTTGTGATTGATTGCATGGAACTTGTTATTCTTGTGATGGGTGGTTTCAAACTTCAAATTACTTTTTCAGTACTTACCTGAATGCACTAGGCATGCTGTCATTGATGCCCCAACAAGCAGCAATGGTTGTCCTGTGTAAGTTTCCATAGAATAAAAGATACAATGTCAACACAATTGGCTGGTACATTTATTTGCGTGCTTCAATACATATTCAATAGCTTGTATGTACAGCCATTCAGTGCCTACCACTATGATAATGCTGGCTGCTGATTCTAGCTTGTAGTGGACAGCAATGACCTTGGTCTCTGGTCACCCTAGCATCTTACATGTAATTTTGCTGCATTCAAAAACAATAATCAAGCTTCATCAAAAGACAAAACCAGATTATATACTACATGATTTTTATTTGGGGCAAAACATACTGATGATGTTTGCTTGTCAACATGAACTATATTGGAGTAATTTTTAAAAATAAAGAAGATAAATACCTTCTCCATTCTGTCTTGTATGACTAATATCTAAGCCATATTGATAAATCTTCATGCATACATATTCATACACACTTCACATTCTTGTTTAATTACTGGAGACAAATCAATAGGTACACTTCCACGCATCAAGCAACAGGGACATAAAGTGTGTCATTCAGCTGTAAATAGTTACCTACACCTAGTAGTGGTACATAATATTTAGGTAGATTACTATTTTTTCTGAAAGAATCAACACATTCAATCAATAGTACTTATGGTACTACATAAAATTGACATAATCTTTTTGCAAGTCAATTTAGGAAGAGTGCTAGCAATTGTCTTCCATAAATTGGGATCATTTAAATGTACTTTAAAATTTCTGTTTTATCAACACAACATAAATATTTTGAATCAGAGCACACTATCAGGGACTTGATTCTAGTAGTATGTGTCTGTCATGTGTTGCTTTAGTCCCAATTAGAAAACTTATAGTTCTCTAGAGTCCCAATTAAAAAAGTCCCCATTACTACTTTAGCAGTATTGGGCCCACACATAGAACCTCTTATCTTACATTGCACCAGTATCTAGATTTCTTATTATCTTTTGCCCATTTCTCAGTCATTCATCATCTAACAAATAATAATAAAATATATCACCTCCACCATGGCACAAACTTCCTTCAACAATCCTTACAAATCAACACCCACTGCACCCTCATTGACTACACCACTCCCCTTGCCACAGCATGATAACCCTCCTTCTCCTACAAGAGAACAAAATACCATCAATTCTCCTCCCCTTCAAAAGTGTGTTGTGTTGTCTACTCTTGATTCTGGCAGAAAAACCCCTTTTACTATCCCCAACTTGGTTTCACATATAAATACTTCTTCCTCTAATTATCAGCTTTTTGAGAAAGTACAGTCTTCCATTTGTGTAAGAAGCAACGCCACCCATCTCTTGTCATAAACGTAGTTTGAAAGCAAGAACCATTTTGCCTATACCAGCTAATAGAGGCCGGAACAAGTCTATGACAGTGACTCAATCCATCACTCCAAAACAACCCTTTAAGAAGCAATCAGGGGTGGTGCCTCCTGTTCCTAGATCATCAACTTCCTCTTTAACAAATAATTTTGTTTTGCCTACGCCTTCTAAAAATAATAAAAACACAAATAAAGAAACTAAATACAATCCATTGTCTTGAGTTGAGCCTCAATTGCACTCAACCATTTTCACTGGAATGTGGAATAGCATATTTTACAAGACTCCTCAAAATTCAAAAACAGCAAAGGAGATTGAATAAACAGACAAGGAAATAGTGTTGTATGATGCTGAGTTTCAAAAGGAAATGATTGTAGCTTTGAACAGAAGTGGTACAGTTGCAAGAGCAATGACAATGATTGTGTGCTTTGATCTGAAACGGCAGATGAAGACTGTCTTTTTGATTTCAAGGCATACAAGGTTTTGATATCAGATAAAAGGTGGCTTTTGCAGTATACTGCCAAAAGTGTAGTTGCATCAACAGAGGGCAATTTGTTTCTGATTTTCTTCAGTGATGACAAAGATAGCATGTGTAATGGCTTGTTTAACAATATTGCAAAAGAGCAAAAAAATTCAGGCATCATTGTTGATGTAAATGGCAAAATTGGGGGATGAAAGTATGTCATGGTCAAGGCAAAAATCATTCATGCTTCATTGCATCATGAATATCTTAACAATCAGGTGACAGCATCACAGTTCAAGCATAGCTTCTTCTCAAATGACAGCTTTGTTGTGCATTTCATTGGCGCTGTTGAAAAATATACAATTTTGCAGAAGTTGCTTGTTGACCAAGCAAAGGATGTCATCATCTTTGGAACACCATTTGATACTGCACATTCATTTGGCTCTTATTTTTTCAACAAACTTACTTCACAGTTTGTACGCCATGTGTTCTGTGGATTATCAAAGGAAGTTTGTGGCAATCAAGTGGCATCAAGCTGTTTGTATTCCTACTACTTGAAACAGAAAATTGAGGTGAAGGAAAAAGAGCTTCAAGAGGCGACAAAATCAAAGAAGAAAAAAAGTGCATTCTTGTCAGAGAAGGCCAAAATATTCTTCAAGAGATTTGATGAAGTGTGTCATGCTCATTCAAGCGGAGTATGAAGATCTTCAAAGACTTCAATACTCCTGTTGTATTCTTTGATGAGTTTGATGTGTACTTGAAAAGGGCTCCAAATGTTTTTCCAAAGTTGTGGCAACAGCTATCCAAATTGAGATCAACAGAAGAGCAGCACAAGAAGGATGAAGTTTGCTTAGAATTCAAAAATCTCCAAATCTACTTTCATATTTTATCATTGGCAAAACAGTCTATTCAAGCTGGTTAATTCATTAGGATCTTATCTGAAGTGTTGCATACTTTGGATTGGCCAACACAAACAATTATTTTGGCCATTCAGCCAGTGGCTCTACATTGGACAAGCAATTAAGTGAGCTGATTCATGACATTTCCAAAATTCAAAGTAACTCATTATCAAATTAAGAAGCCAATATCTTTCTCTATGGTAATTTTCAAAAGGGACAGGGTCTCCTCCACCAACTTGGCAGCCAATCCTACACATTTCTCAAAGAAACCCATGAGATAGCTCATAAAGTTTGCCTGTTCACCAATACAACTTTTGACAAAAAATACACTTCACTGTACTACAAGCCATGTTAGCTAATTCCATCTGCTCATGAGGACATGCCAACATAGGAGTGTGTATTGTATGATTCATTATATGAATTCTACATGAGACATGAAACAATGACTCCAACTGATGCTCCTGACTTTTCAAGATCCTGTGTTTGGTTGTATCTCAAAATTGTAGACCATGCAATTCAAATGACACACATCAGTCATAATTTTGGAAGGTACAAGAGGATAGCAATTGACTTCGATTGATGCCCTACTCAAATTTCAAAGTTGACACAATCAAACTTATGTATGCTTGAAGAGTTTGGTTCAATGTCCTACAAAGATAAATATAGTGACATTTTTGGCAAGTGTTGGCATTTTCAGAGGGATGCAATCAAAGAATGGAATCTGGATGTTAGTGAAGTCAACACAACACTGACTTTGGGACTAGTTGGAATTAATGAGGAAGCTGCTAGAGAATAAGGTGCTCTCACATTGGATCTCCTTCTAAAGGGAGGTTTTTTGAATGAATTAGAAGACAGTGGATACAAAACTGCAATCAATTATTTGACTAGATGAGCTTATATTTTGGATATCACAAAACTATGAAAAATATTACAAAATTTATCAGAGACATACAACAAAGGAGACTCTCACTTACTGGAACAAATATCCAGGCCAAAAATTTTTTGAACGTGCTATCAGTAGTAATGGAAGTCCCAGGGGATTGACACACTGGGATGAATATGTTGCAATCCATTTTCAAACTCCACTGGAGGTGGTTATTAGAACCAATGCAAAAAACCTTGGCTGGAATAGAATCAATAGTGGCATATGTGGTTGTTATTTCCAAGCCAGTTGTCTCATCATGTTTGTGAAGAAGGAAGTGATTAGGTATCTCATGCACCAATTCATTATTGGACGATGGGACACATACTTTGAAAGGCAGACTGGCGCAATTACCAAAGATCAAGAGGGTAATTTTCTGTGCTTTGTGGCAGTTAACTTTTCAAATCATCTACACAAAAGCATCAAGCAAGACTCAGATCAAATTTGGAAAGGTTTTTCATGTTTCATTGTTCTTGTTACTCAATTCTTGAACTTTGTCTAGGCATACCGCAAGGACAACTCAATTGTAATTGAGGCTGGTTATGGTTTCTATACCCCTGTATGGCTGATGCTAGGTCAGAGAAAATATCTCAAAGGGAGCTGGGAGCAAATGGAAAATCTCTACTTGAAGTTCCCATATTCACATTGAATGGAGTGCAGAATCAATCAGTGTGTTAGAACTTACAAATGGATTAAGATGATTTCCTTGAGATTTGAAATAGATTTTCTTTCTTTCTTTCCAAAAGTGCATACATTGAAATTGTTTGTTCAACAAGGCAATTTTGTGGGTCTTGCTAATCAATGTAAACAATTTGTTGAGTAATTTTACACTAATCAATTGAGAAGAGAACCAACAACTCACAAGTCTGGTAAATCACCATGCATGATGCCAGAGAAGGTTGTCATCCTCTACAAGTCAATCATGTTAATACTGGGCAACATTAGAGATGGTTCAAAAAATGAGAGTTGGAAACTGAGTATCAATAGTTTGTCTTTGGTGAAGTCAAATCTAACGACTGCATCAATTTGTGATAAGCTTGAATCAAACATGAAAGAAGATGAACATGACGGCAGTAGCACTTACAGGTTATTAAGTTTATGTCATCAGATTTAGGAGAGATTTGTCTTGCTTGTGAGAGAAGACAAGACAGATGATTTGGGATTGCCTTCTGGGAGAGCAGAAGTTTCCAAAACAGCGGGAGTGAATTATGACAAGTCCATTGGTGAAATCATGTTTGTGCCAGAGTTCAAAGATGACAACAAATATGAAGAAAAAATTAGAGTAGACAACAACAGACTTTATCAATATACTCTGTCAAATGTATGGGACATTGGATCAATAAAATTATTGATATGAATTTGAGAGGAGTGAAAAAGCACAAGGTTGAACAAAGAAAACACAGAGTCATGCAGTAATGAAGTCAATAAACAACAAAGTGAATTGGATGGAAAAGGAATCAGTCAAAGTTGAAATTAGAAGAAAGAATCCATATACAGAACCAGCCCCATGGTGATTGTTTTATAGTGATTATTTGAATAGAATGAGTTAGTTTCATTACCTATGTGTTTTAAAATCAATGGCATTATCTATGTTTAAAAATCAATGTGCCATTTGTCTAGATTATGGACAATGGGCTGGACTTATGTGAAAAACATTAATATTAGTCTGAAATGAATCAAGTGTATGCAAATATATCTCTGCATGGATTTGTTTCATCTTTGATGCAATGCAGTTCAAATAGATGCTCTGATTACTTTGTCTCTGATTCTCTTCCTTTGCTTTCCTAACTTTTATGATTCCTGTCAAAATCAGTTGCAAAAAAAGGAAGTCAACATTGCATTTCTGAATACTTAATTGTCCTTATCAAAAATTATTCTAAACCAATCAGGTTTTCCCAAAAGTAAGTCCAAAAATGATTCTCCCTTTCTCTCAACAGGGAATTCATTTGCATCTGCTAGATAGAAAATCAATGACACCTTTGCCATAAACAGGCAAAAAATATCACATGTACTTGCCTGTACAAACTAAACAAAAATGTTCACAGGGAGCAATGACAAGAGGTGGAAACATAAGCTTTCCCTTTACCAAAAAATTCAAAATGAGAATGTTGACAGCCAATGTCTAGGTAACAAAATTTCAAAACATCAGTCAAATTCTCTATTTAATTTGTAAAAAGGTTTCTTTGTGCCATAGAAGAAAATTGTGTTTTCCGTTGTATGCACTGGATTTATATGATATCTGATTGTTAAGTCGAAGTCAAGATATTGTGGAATTCATTCCAGTAATGTCTTCCCCTGGCAACAAGTTGTCTGGCTTTGTAGGATTAAGATACATTATTTGGCAGATTATTTCAATGTATGAAGTGACATCCGCAAGCATTGTTGAAGCAGAGGGTGTGTCTGGGTCCCTGGAAGTGCATCCCCTCTGCTAGAAGAACTGAAGGAGATCCCTAGCACATCCCAATTGCCAAACAAAACCAATCTTATTGTAATCTAGACCCAGATGCACCGCAGTAGTTTTAACAAAAACTCTTGCCTCATAGCCATTGACTTTGAACTTGTTACAAAAATTTGAGTGAGCAGAATTTTTCATACTTATCATGCCTCCCATGCACACGAAACACATCAAATCAGCAAAGGACTGCATTCAACTTTTTCTCATAATTGTTTTTAATTTTGTATGAATCAGTTTGTGATGAAACAAATATACAAACAACCACATTTGAATGATTGTTTAAAATGTTGACTACCTTGTCAAGCCAACCTTTTCTTAGAACTGCGTAATTTTAAAAGATATGGTGTTCTATATTGCTGACAGAAGTGATCAAAAGTTAATCAAATGATGCTAATGGGTGGGATGGAAACTGCAGTGAGCTTTGATAGCATTTTGGTTAGATATTTTGTAATTGTTGCTGTTGTCAAAAGAAGCTTAGGTTTATGTGCATTAGTTGGTTTCCAAAAGAGTGGATTAAAAAAACATCTCAAAGTATACAAATTTCTTTTCAAAATGAAATACAATGTTGAATTGTAGCATGCCCCTCATCAAGGACGAGCAAGCAAAATAAATTAATGAAAGAACCTGACAAAGCAGCTTGTATGAATTTGGGATTGGTTACCAAAAACTGGGGGAAGTAATGTGGTCATGGACATAGACAGAGACATAGATTTAACATGATTGGGTAGTTTGTCCAATTTTGCAGAAACCATGAACTCATCAAAATTAAAAACACCTGATTTGCAGATTGAAACCTCTATATTTTATCAGCTGACAGAGTCAAAAGTTAAGTAAGTATTAAACAAGTGCCTCCAAGAAAAACACCTGTAAACTGGGCAATGAGAGTGTTCCCTCCACCAATTTGAGCAATGGAAAGAAGTTCATCTGATGAAGAAGTATCCAGGTCCAAGAGATGAAGAATCGCTAGAAGTTTGAGTGATCAGAGCCGAGAGAAATTCCAAACATTGAGAGTGACTGATTAAACTGCTTCTTGGAGCAAGCTGACACAATCCAACTGCGGAAGGGCCAGTTGCTCCAATACACGAGTAAGAGCAACAAGGGAATTGATGGCACCCGATTCAAGGTCACCATAAATCAAAGGAGATGGAAGTCTATTGACATTGTCTTTGTCTGAAGACATTGGATTGTCTAATGCACTGAATTAAATTAATGGTACCATGTGTTTGACTTCAAAAGCAAATCTAGTAGATGGGGGGCCTTATATCTGAGTAGTGG
>JALLOT010001047.1:0-21516 GCA_036939595.1 Thalassiosira livingstoniorum | reverse complement strand
AGTTGAATTTGTAAAAAAATTGACTCGACTGCATTTTTTTTGAAAAGGTGTGGGCAATTAATCGGGACTTACATGCATAGCATAGATAGGTAGGTACCATATTGTACCATATTGTATGTAAGTAGATAGATGCATTCATTTCAATAGATTTCAATATTATTTTTTATTTTTCTCCCCGCCAATGACAATGACGACCGCAATCAATCGACGGCCCTTCCGTCAGTTGGACGGCAACACCACCCAAAGCACCCAAAGCACTCACGACACCAACGGCACACATGATTGTACCAAGAGCCCGAGTAGAACCGGCACACTTGGCTCATTTGGATCGCTGGCTTCCATGGGCTCCATGGGTTCCATTGGCTCCATTGGCTCCATGGGCTCCGTTGGTTCGTCGTCGTCGGCCTCCTCCTTGAATTCGTCGAGTGCACCACGATCTCCCCGTGCGCCATGTCCGCCATGTTCTCCACGCTCGACCCACTCATCGTTTCACGAGGATGTCCATAGCCGTGATGAGCATCGGAAGAGACGAAGACGTTCTCGAGTGCGCTCCACTTGCCCCAATCATGCCATCCATGTCGTTGATGCTATTGCCTGGTCCCTTCGTTTCGTTTCGCGCCAATGTTGCAGACTCACCAGACTCACCGGCATTACCAGTATCGCCGGTATTGCCAGTATCAGCAACCATCGAATCCACTCACACAAAGATCACGGAGTCAGGTCATCCAAAGAAAATCACCCACACCGTGTCACATACATGAACTGTCTGCTCTCGTTCCTATACAAAATTAAAACAATTTATCACAGAGCCATCCATCATCCAAACTACCACACTCGACTCATACTCCGAACCTCTCTCATTTTGAGTTCCATCACCCTACTATGCCTCTTGAAACTTATTTTCGTCGGACCCCGTGGATCAATCAAGGGCGGATTCCTCGGGTATCATGTAGACCAAGCGCAAAAAGACTATGTGTATTATCACACCGTGCAAGCGTGGCGGAGGGAGGTGGAGGAGGAACTGCAACTGTCCATTCAATACGGCAATTCTCAAGCCAATTCAGAAATGGGAGGACTGTGGGAGGAATGGTGGCGCCCCTACGATGGAGAAATTAAAACTCGTGCCAATGTCGCGGTGGTGGATTTGTTATTGAGGGAATGGAGGAGGGGGAGGAGTGTGGGAAAGTTGGTGTTGGAGGGGTGGGAGTTGGCTCGGATGGAAGAGACATTTTGTGGTGGGAATGGTGGGAGTGGTGGGCAGGCGGGTGGTGGTCAGGTTGGAAGTAGAGTTGCCAGTGGAGTTGAAAGTGGAAGTGGTACAGGTGAAAGTGGAAATGGAAGTGGGTTTTCAGTGTACATCCCCAAAGTTATCTTGGTACCCCCCGCCAAAGGTCCATCGCATTCCTCCCATTCCTCCATGCCGCATCCACTGCCCTATTGGATCGCGCGCTCGCCAAACTTTGATTTGGACGTTCTACACATCAGTCATTCCGATTTGACGAGTTCTATTTTTGATTGGGCGGTGCACTACCAGTATTCTCAAAATTCTCAACAGTCAATTAATTCATTTTTGGATGCGTTTTGGAAGTGTCACGAGGCCATTGGAATATCAGCAGTTTCAGCAGTTTTGACAGTCTCAAAGGATGAACAGAATCAGCGGAATCAGCGGGACAGGCAGAGTGAATTGGATTCCCACTGCCTAGCCTTCTTTTTCGGTGGGATGCAACTTAGCAATTCTTTGCCATTGCATCATTCTCGTCAATCAATGGAACAAATGCTCCATTTGATGGAGCGGATGGAACTCATGGGAGCGACAAGGTCGGAGGTCAGAACTCCAAATGTATATGATGCAAATAGTGCAGATGAATCAAAGCATGTCAAACACAATGCTGCTGCAGTCGAATCCAACAATGTCAACAATGCAAAGAATGCCCAGAAGAACGAGAAAATGGAGTTATCGCAAACTACAGCGAAGAAAAAGTCAGTGCATAATTTGGAACATTCGGGGGCGGTGGGAAAATCCTTGCAATCGTTTGTCAGGGAAGGGGCATCCAAGACAAAGGGAAAGAATGGAACAAATGAAGCGAATGAAAAGAATACAGATAGAGCAGAGAAGGTAGAAAAGGTAGAAAGTACAGAGACAGTACAAAATGCAGACCCATTGACTTCTAGGCAAAGGCGGCTATTGGAGTCAGTAGGCTCATTAGATTCATCAGAGTCATTGGCACAATCACAGTCGAAGCAATCAACTGACACTCGCCAAGTAACTGACAGAGAGCCATTGAATCAGTTGCATACATTGCACCAATCAAATTCTCACGGCAGAATGGAACCATCCACTTCTATCCTGCCAAGCGGAAATTTTCGCAACAGCTATCTACCTAGATATCTCACCAACACCTATTCTCACGGAGGAGGGACGTGTAATTCCAAAGTGGGCTATGCAGTGTTTTCAGTATCCGCAGCATCTGAAGCAACTGCGACTGTCTCAACGGCTTTTGCGGCGTTTCCACCCCAGCATCCAATGGCACTCTGCATACCTCCTTCTCAGTACAGTGTGGAGAGTGTGGAGGGTGTGGAAAGGACTCGCAACAATCAGGATTACGAGAAAAATCACTTTTGGTCAGCCTTTTCGAATAAATTGCAAATGAGTTTGGCGAATCATGGTACCAATGGTTCAGGTGGTACCAGTGGCTCTGGTGGTACTAGTGGCTCAGGTGGTTCCGACTCTGGTCATACATCGGATGCCAATCGTGATCCCTTGTGGGGAATAGCTACGCTTCCTTGCGGTTTTGGCAATGTTCACACATTTGCAGATGGTGATTCCAATCCGGCGAATGGAGCAAATGCTTCACTTTTGCAGGAAGCCATTGCCAAATGCTGCAATCAGGTATCCATAACTTTTCTCGATGCAATGGACTCCAATAGCGATACCGGCTACAGTAGAGGCAACAGTGACAACAGCGGCAATAGCGACAATGCGGATATTCATGAAAGAATCCTAACTCGTTTGAAGCTGGAGAGAGAAAATGCAAAGAGAAAAGATTCGGTAGTTGATGTGCATCATTTAGTCTTTACCATTGCAGAATGGAAGCCTTCTTCCGCTACTGATGCCGACGATGCTTCTAACTTGGAGGATGCCCAACACTCTGTGACCGTTACCGTTTCAGAATCATATGCCGACGCAAAACATGATCTGTCTCGTAAAACTACCGATGGTACAACCAGCACATTGAAGCAAAAGAAACAAATGAAGCAGTCCATCCTATCTGATCTTCGATCCCAATGGAATTGTGAACCGGGTTGGTTCTGCAATCGATGCCTTCAATCGTCGCTTTATGGATCCTTTTCCAAGTGTAGGAGGATTTGTGGCAACTGTGCCATTGATACCATTTGCAATGCCAATAATGGACGAACTGAAGTCAAGTCTCGTAGAAGACGAGGTCAGGAAGAGAGAACGGAGCCAAAGGAAGTGATTGTCAATGTGAAAGTTTCCGGATTGACGGATGGGATAGGGCAATCCGATGCCACGTCTCGAGTTGATCTCGGCACGAATCCAATGCCTCCCCGTCCACCGCGAAAGCAGCAAATGCAGCAAATTCCCCGAACGCCCCGAATACCTAGGATCATTCATCAAACATGGATCGAAGACATTACTCCCGAAACGTATCCCCAGTTATTCCGATTGCAGAACACGTGGAGGGCATCGGGATGGGAATATAGGTTTTATACCGATGATTCGGCGAGGGAGTACATTCGGGTTAATTTTCCGGAGCGATTTGTGGAAGTGTTTGATTCTCTTTTGCCGGGTGCTTACAAGGTAACTTTGTTTTATGGTTTATGTTTCCTTTATTTCGATAAAACTGAAATGTTTTGCAGAACTCCAACTGCACTTCCATAATGAAACCATTAATTCTTTCTTTACCTCTGAATGCTTCATTCCACACCAGGCTGACTTCTTTCGATACCTCGTCCTCTACAAAGAAGGAGGAATCTACGTCGACGTCGACGTCATGCTCAACACCAACCTCGACACCTTCCTCACCCCCGACCTCACGTTCTTCGCCCCTCTCGATGCCGTCGGATCCTACGCCAACCAACCCTTTTGCCTCTGGAATGGACTCCTAGGTGCTTCTCCCGGTCATCCCGCCCTGACTCACGTGATTGAATGGTTGGTCAATCTCGTCTCCAATCGTGCGGATATGTATGATATGGAGAGAGTACTGTGTCAATTTTCGGGGGAGAGGATTGAGAATTGGAAACTGAGGGCGGAGCCGGGGTTGATGTTGAGTGGACCTTGCGCTTTGGGTTTGGCGTTGAATAATGCTTTGGGCAATGAGCCGTTGGGGAAGTTTGAGACGGGGTTGTTGAAGAGGAGTGGCTTGGGGCAGAGGAGGATGGAGGGGGTGGATAGTGATGCTATTGGCGATGTCATGATTTTATTGGTAAGCTGTTCTCTATCTCTTGTTACGTGCTTATTTATCCTCGTTTATCTCACGACAAAACTGTGCTGTTTGCAATCCCAGGCCGACAAGAAAGACCTTGGCGCATTTCGATTCAGCGATCCAGAAAGAAATGTCATTCTTGCCTCTACCGACATGCCAGGTTTGTCAAAATCACCCATGTCGTACAATGAAGACCACCCTTCGTCTCTACGGAAACAAAGTAACACCAAGTCAAAACAAACTCCTCATTACAGTGTGTCGACGTGGGGACAGCGGCTTTGGGGCACTCATGATGTATACAATGATGATCTTGTGAATAACGAGCACGTGTCTTTGGTTGTTTCGTATGAATAGGAAATTGGGCAGTTTGCACAGAACTCTACAATATTGTACAGAATCCAAGCACCAACGGTTAAGAGATGCTTGAGATTATATGAAATAGACATCACTTTGGCTTAATTAACTCTTCTAAGCCAAATCATTACATGCCTTCATACCATCCGTGAAAAGTAATCCCTAGGCAGTCAAGTCAAACACCAGATTCAAAATCCTAGGAAAGGCTGAATGCAACTTAGTTTCCACCCCAGTGTACCTCATCTACTTCACACCTCAAACATTGCTGGACTATGTTCTGCGAGGCATCAATTGCCGCCACCAATAGTTGGTTGGTGGACCGCCTCAATGGCCTGATAAAGGAATTCAATTTTCTTTCTTGGCAGGGATTAACATCCAGCAGGCAACGTCGCTGATTTCTTGAAGGTCAAAATGAAACATTGTCTTCCATTCATTTTCAAATCATTTTGGGCTTTAGGTGGCATGTTGGTGCATCACTTGGAGTGCGACCATCCATGTGGAATGTGATTAACCTGATCACCTGATGGCGACATTTTAGTTCTTTGTTCCTGACAGTTCTCTCTATTGTAGAGAAGATTAGAAAGGTTTGATGGAATGACGTACTTTCTTTGCCTATGGTATTGTACACAGTACAGTGTAAGTACATTTTTATATTGCTTTCTTCTACTTCCTCTAGAAGATCTTCGAAGATACAGTTTGACAATCTTTTCATGCATGTGCATAGTATGGAGGTACCATATTGTAATACTTTCTTATTATGAAAGAAAGCATTATTATTATGTTGTGTGAGGTTGTGTGCATTGAAAAGTTGTATGTATGTGTATTGGTATTTTTTGCGAGGGCAATACTAATTGAGTACAGGTGTCGTACGTACGAATCCTATTATTTTTGTCGAGCTATGTGTGTTTCAGTCTGTTTCAGTATTCAAATAAGACCCATCGGGAGCTGACTGTATCTCACAATTTATTTGACTTCCTCCCTTTGGATTCTACGACATTTCTCGGCACTCTATCTAGTAGCATCAAATAAAGGTGTCACATAATAAGGATCCAGGGCCAAAAGGGCAAAACGGCACAGATTATGAGATATGCATGCTGCAGCATAATACTGATATTATGCAGCCGATAAAGGCGGGTATTCACTTGGAATAATTGCTTGATTGTTGGCATCACAGTAACGGATCTATTTTGACATCAAAATCATGATGTGGGAAAGAACACTCCGATGCACACAAAACAAACATGATGCACACAACATTCATTGAACTTGTAGAAGCCAACACAGGAATTGTCCAATTCAGTCAGCCATTTTGCCATATGGAGCTCAGCATAAGAGTTTGACAACATCATCTCATGGATTTCCATTGAAAAGCAATCTACAAGACAGATCAGGAATGATGCTGCATTATCCCGATGTAGCATGCAGCTTTCTCTAGCAGCCCCGAACAAAAATGATGCTCCTTCGAACAAACATTTCGTTATTGATAGGTGTGATGTGGTGAGAACACCTTGCAGATAAGATAAAGGAAGATTGAAGTGATTGCCAGGGTTTCATGAGAATGTATTCTGGCGTCGTAGGAGATACAGGATACGTTTGTTGATTCCCGTTCGAACTCTTTTCTCCACGGCTCTAAACCATCATGGGTGCCATCAATGAAAGCAAAATTTCGTCTGTCATTTTTGCTTCTGGATTGATCTCATAAAATCATTTTTGTATGAAGACAAGAAGGCAGAAGTGATTCGCCGATTCCCTCTCTCGTTTTAAATCATCGAAAAGTCATCAACGCCAAAAGAACGCCAAAGAGTTTGACCTTCGACGAAAAACCATGAAAGTTTCTGGAGCACTCATACTCTTCTCTATGTCTCTCATCAAAGTCGCCAGTGGCGGAGACTGGGACGATGGATGGAGTTCTTCTACTACCTCCAGCGACTGGGACGACGATGGCTGGACTGGTTCAAGCAAGTCTTCCAAAAGTTCCGGCGACTGGGACGACGACTGGACTGGATCAAGCAAGTCTTCCAAGAGCTCTGGCGATTGGGACGACGACTGGACAGGATCAAGCAAGTCTTCTAAAAGCACTTGGTGGTCCGGATCGGGCGACTGGTGGGATGATGGCTGGTCAGGAGACAAGAAGAAGAAGAAGTGCCACGGGCACCACAATGAAAGGAGGTGCAAGCGCGGCGGCGTGAGACGTAAGTGGCACGGAGGATGGTGGAGTTCTTCCAGCGAAGATGGTTGGGGCCATTGGCACTAGATGAAGAAGGGACTTGATGAAGAAGGGGAAGTAATTTAATAAAAATGTAAACCAGGGGAAAATCGGGGAATCCAAGTCAAACTGTGCATCGAAAGATCAAGTCTCGTTCCGAAAAGTCGTTTGTACCTACTAGTGCAGTCTCATCAATTTAGACCTTGAGCGTTCGTTTTGCAAAATTGTTTGTACCTAATGATGTTGCGTTGAAGTTTTTCAATTAAAGAAATTTACTATGTAGAAAAAGTTGTTTCAAGAATTTTTGTGTTTTGTGCCAAGGTGCCTGGTCTTTGCTAGACCTCTTAATCTCTTTCACGTGCTCTTTTTGCTTAACCTAGATGCTAGTAACTCCTAGAGAGTTTTCCCTTCACAATAAAGTCTATCATAACATTGCTATCATTTCACACAAGCAGAGGAAAATGGGAACGGCTATTGAAGCATAAAATCAACAAATTTCATTTTTGCCTTATAATTAACTGAAGGGTTGCTCAGCTAGTGAAAAATTGAGCTGTTCACTTCCATACTTATCTGAAAATGTAGTCTCTAGCTGGTTTGGCGTGCTTTCTTGGTCAGGGCACTGCGATTTCAAGAGCAATAACTTTGCTAAACAAGACCCATAGGGAGCTGGCTCCATGCTGCGAATGCGAAATGATTAATTGCCTCCTTGTGATGCAAATCATCCCAGGCATCTAGGACCTAGTAGAAGGAAAGATTTGTGCAATGAAATTGGATTTGAAATTGAATCAGATTTTTATCTCAAGAACAACAATACAGTTTATAGACCATCTGTCATAATGCACTGCAGTGCTTTCAAAAAGTCCTTTTGTGCAAGATAATCTAGGAATATGCAATTCAAGTCAGTCAAGCTGTCACATGAAATGCAGGGCAGGTGATCTGTAAGAAAGGGTGAAGATGGAGTCATGGTGAAACTTGCTCCAAGAATTCTAATTATTGACATGGTATTTCTACTTCACACCAATTACGCCATTATGCTGGCAAAATACACAAAGAATGACGATTAATCATATCATCAGATTTTTGCAAGAAAATAGAGCCTGAGGAAGATGTAATGTCATCACTTGATTCCCACGGACCTTCCCGTCCACCCACCTTCATCAAACATCCAATTTTGTCCTAATAACCAAATATGACTGGACAAGTAACATTGTTTGTTGATGATCTATGGCATAATTTTTACTTTCGTGAAGCCATGAAACAAAAGATATTTCAATATTCTAGCCCATCCAAACCATTCAAATAACTGTAATGAGGTTTTCTAGAGCGTCCACACTCTTCTTTATTTGCCTCATTCAAATTGCAAAGGATATGATTGGAAATATGATGGATGGAGTTCTTCTACTAGTTCAGGTAGTGATGACAACAGCTGGACTGGATCAAGCAAATCTTCCAAAAACAATGGATGGTCTGGCTTGACAAAAATCTCTAAAAGCACTTGGTGGTTGGGATGCTTTGGTAATTGGGAATGCATCATTGCATGAAGCACCACTGTCACCACCAACACAGCAGGAATCGAAGTGATAGATGGTGGAAGAATAAGCAGGACAATGGTTGGGACACTGATTCTAGCAAGGATTGGTGGGATAAATGGAGCAATGTCAACTGGGGTCAGTAGAATAAGGGACAAGTTTTGAAAAAATAATTCAGAATACCCAACTCCTTAAATTGGATTGGTTGTCATCCAGATCTATAATTTGGTTTTGAATACTTTTGAAATATTATTTCAATGAATTATCAGTTACTTTTGTTTATCCAAAACTTTGCAGCACTGTTTTTTCTTACAAACAAAGATTTTGTTTTTTTGGCATGACATTCCCTGTAAATCATTTTAAATCCATTGTCATGACTTTGACATCCCAAATTTTGCTTGTTTTCATTTCAATAGCTCATTAAATCACCAACAATATGTTTATACCTATCTTATAAGATGGATTTTTTCAGGAAAAAATATTGATTTGCTCATAATGGATTGTGGACATTGTCCTGAGTTCTGCATTATTTTTGACTTTGCACTTATAATTTCTGAAACAAATAAGGGAAAATAATAGTGACAATGGTTCATTGGTAACCATGAAGCAATTCGATGCAGGTCATATCATATTCTTTAGTCTTGGATTTCTCTTTCCCTTGAAATAAGATATGAATGAGATCATTTTTGAAATTAACTTGATGGCTTAAGACAATGAAATTTTCAGCGACACAGAAATCCAAAAACGCAAAGAATAGAGGGGCTGAATCAAACTTTCCCCATAATGTAACTTGTCAAATCAATTGCAACTACGGACAGGAAACATTTTTACAATTAATTCAATATTATATTTAACGGAATAAATATTGAGCAAATACTTGATGTAGCTACAAGAAAATGTACCACAATGTCACTTTTGCCACTTTTGCCACTGTGTCACATCAGTAAGGGGTGTATAGTGACTTTGGAATTATGATTGTTTGTCATGTCAAATCTTGTTTATTTAATTTGGAAATATTTTTTCAGAATTTTATGCCCACACTGTCTGAAATTGTCACTAAATATCACCAGCCACATTTCTTCTCAATTCAAGGCATTTTTTATGTGCTTAGGAGTGTGTACTCCAATGAAGAAAATTATTCTGACAAAGCATATTAGTGGCAAATAATTCAAAAAACTCAATTATATGCTGACCATAACTGGTAAAGCATTAAAATAATGAAAAGTCTTTATTCAAAATAAATTAATCAAACACAAGTAGATTTTATGTGCAAAATAACCTGCAGAATGGCACTTTCATAGA
The DNA here is from genome assembly GCA_036939595.1 of Thalassiosira livingstoniorum. Taxonomy (NCBI): domain Eukaryota; phylum Bacillariophyta; class Thalassiosirophyceae; order Thalassiosirales; family Thalassiosiraceae; genus Thalassiosira; species Thalassiosira livingstoniorum. Next base: position 11,680 of record JALLOT010001047.1, on the reverse strand, counting down.
TTACTTATTTGTGTCCCATTGATTATACATTCTTATTTTTGCTATTAAGATGGACTCTTGGATAAAAATTGGAAGGTCTAAAATCACAAATCACAAAACAAAAAACAATCACACTAATTTTAAGTTTTTCTGACTTCCCTTTTTGTCATCAATTAAGACAGCATGATGGCCTATAAACTTAAAGTTTTGATTAAATGGTAACCTTGAGCACCTAAAAGGTCTTCAGCTGATGACAGACTGAAAAAAATAGCATAAAAGTTAACACAATGAAGACTTTAGGAGATCTTACATACTTTATGCTCCTTTTGTTTTATGTGTTGAATTTCTCTTGTGTAGCATTGTTTTTTTTTCATGACCCATTTTGTGGCTTCCTTTCTTGAAATTACTTGACTTCTTTTGCTTGAAATCGCAGAGCCTTTTAATTTTCCTCCCTTCTTTTTTATGAGGATTGTAAGTAGTTGATTTATTACTTTCTTCTTCTGTGACTTTCACACCATTGCAGTGATAATGGATATTTCAAGTAGTAGGAGGAATCAGGTCCACAAACAAAAAGGCTAAAAAATGAGACCAGAAAATGCCCTGGACATGAATCTTTTGTTTTCATGTGTTATGGTGATATTGGAACATAACTAATTTTAATTTAAATGCCAAGAATTTCTTGGTTTCACCTAAACTATTCATCATGATAAATCCAATGTGTTGAAACCAACAGATTTTTCAGAGTGTCATTCAAACTGTGTGCAGCTTCTACATACTTAGATCCTCTGCAGTACCCGTGGTTTGAAATTTGAACAAAGTATGTTGAATCAAGGGTGTGATACTAGTGATAGATAATACTACCATGCAATGATGGATTTTTCTACCTTAAAACATAATAAATTCCTATGTAATTTGTATAGGACTTATTGATGCATGTTTTGATGTTCCTCCAAGAAGTAATCCCACAACCCAGGTCCATGAACCCAGCACCATCATTATCCCAACTCCATTTGACATTTGACTCAAAAATCAAAATTAATTCTCTTTTATCCGACCAACTGATCAATGAAGTTGAAATATTTGCACAAACCTTATGACAAGCACATACATCACTACGATCACCAACCATGTCCACAACAACTCTTGAAGGAAATAAAACAAATTATGTCAACAAAACAATGCAATTCTTCCCCACCCACTGAGCATTTACTTTACTTTGCTTTGCTTTGAAATTATTTCATTGCTTGCCTTATCAATCTTATCCACCTCAATTCAATATCGTAATAGAGAAAACCTATTTGAAAAAAACACACTTTTTATAAAAAAGTTACTGTGCAAAAGAAAGCAACGAAGAAGAAAAAAGAAGCAGTTAATGTTGCCCCATGGAATCATCACTGGCAAGAGATAGAAACAAACTCAAGATCTCTGATTCTGTACCATCATCCAAGGGAATAGGATAAGAGAAACATGCTTCCTTAGACTTGGAAAAATTACTGAGATTAAGTATCACCTTTTTTCTGTGTACAATCACAAGGTTTTGGGCATCAGATGAGCCTTCAAGATTTGTTGTTACTTTATAGTTGGATGAACCTCTTTGGTGACAGATAGAATGGGACATATTTGGTGTTGGACATTCAGGATTGATGCCAATGGAGATGCATAATGCAATTATCTTTTGCAATTGGACAATGGTGTCTTGATTTTAAAAAGGACAGTTGACAAAGTCAATGAAGTTCAAGGAATATCTAATTATACTCAATTATCAAAGAAGTGTAATGGTAATTTGATTGAAATAATTGTTAATCTACTATTCAGATAACAGATGATTTGAACTTAGGTATGATCAAAATATTTGCCATTAAGTTTTGCTTGATATCTTCCTCTTAACAAAGAAAGATAAAAATGCTCAGTTCCTTCTATTTTATCTATTAATTTGTTAAAACCACTTTTCTAAAATGACACTTTTAGAAATATAGAAACATGAAATTCTTGAAAAATCTACTGCATGAAGATGTATTAAATGAAGATTATTAATAACAGTGAAGGATTTTTTGTATTTGTGGTGACAGTACAATTATTGCATGAGAAATGGTGTTTGTAATGGTAGTGATAGTTGGGGATAATAGAGTTGTTGTTGGTGGTGGTTCTTGTTGTGGCTGTTATGGTTGCTGGATTTTTTATGTTTGTTGAAGATGATAACTTGATGGGGGTGATGGGGATGTTGTGGTTGTTGGAGGTTTTGGGGGTGATGAAAATAATGGGAATAATGGGAACGATGAAATTTCTGAAAGTAATGGGGATGATGTGGAGTAATGTGGATGCTATGTTTTCTGAGGAAGACAAAGGTGGTGAAAATCATGGGGATGATAAGGATGTTATGAATAATATGGCTGTTATAGTTGTTGTGGTTATTGTGGCTGTTTTAGCTGTTTTGGTTGTTGTGGTTTTTGTGGTTGTTGTTGCTGTATGTACTGAGGGCATTGTACAAAGGTAGGTACTGTAGTTATTGTGGCTTTTCTGATTGTTGTGTTAAAAAATCACATATGATATAACATATCTTGTTCTCATCCTTTAGAAAGGGCATAGGGCGCAGGTCAAGTCAAGGACATGTCCATGACACACACAGGACAGGTCCAGAGAACAGGATAGATGGGACATCCAAGATGAGGACATCTGTAGCTAAGATTGTACTAATGTACATGTAAATTTTTTGAGATGATTGTTTGAATTATTGGTATTGTCATATGAGTCCTCTAGTAAAGGTCACTAGCCTTCACTGCTTCTTACAAACTTGTAGAGAAACCAATAGGTGGGTTTCTGATTGGCAATTGTATTGGCAGAGTTGATGACTCATTGTGCGAGACCATTGATAACCAGATCTCTCATTTATTTTGAGGATTCATCAATTTTGCAGTAGCCATTTGTTCTATTTTCCTTGTCATTGTACAACAGATTATTTTTGAGGGTGTAGAGTCTGTAATCTCCTGTTTCTTCTTCTCTTTTCTACTTGTGTAGGCAATTGGATACCAATTAAATAGAAGCACTGACAGCAAAAAACCACGGTTGAATGGCTAATCTGTTTGAATTTCATGTTTAAATCCAAACTCATTTTTTTGAATATTTAGTAAGAATAGTGCAAATAAAACCATAGTTTCAAATATGACTTATTTCATATCATTTTGGGATCATTGCTTTTTGAATGCTTGGTTGATGCCATAGAAAATTTTGTCTACTTTTAGATGAGGGATCAGGTTACAGCATATTCACTTTCTAGCAGAATTGGCTAAGCTCACCAGAAACAGATAGCTAGAATGCTGTTGTTCAAAAACCCATGCCAAAGTAAGTACTTATATCTGATACCATACAGAAAGCACTTCAAGTCTTGTGTTGTACTGAAAATAGTTTGACAGGAATAATAAAAAATACAGCAATACATACTATAATTATGGCAAACACATAAATTTTGGCGATTTTAGTTTATATAACGTATTTCTTCCTGCCAATGAGAACCAAATCTGCTTGAACATTGCATTGCAATGATGATGGCAGAAACACAGAAACAGAAGGAAGGACATAGGCTTGTCCAAAAAGTCAATACTGTGGTAATTTTTCAAAAGAATTTGGCGGTGAAAAACCCTGTAAAGTTACGTAAACTATACCAATTCCAAGTACGTACTATAATTTGGCAAGACCTAGAAAAGATCACGCAAGAAAAACTTTAAAATTTCGCTGAAAATGAGCTATTTTTGAATTATTTTTTTTCTAGAGCTACCTAGAAACGTCCAAAAAATAGCAACAGTGGTAATTGTGAAAATATTTTTGGTGGTGGACAGAAATCACTTGCTTTTACTAGAAAAAGCGACCAAGTGGCACTTACGTTGGTTCTTGCAAAAGTGACTTTTGGCGGTGGCAAAAAGTAGAAAATAAAAAATACCAATTCTACATACGATGTCTCCATGGCATGATGCAGCCAAAACCACACACACATGCTCACACACACATGCTCACACACACATGACAAAATGAGGCAGCCAAAATAAACTACCGTGATTTACATAGAAAGTGTCAGTACTACAGACATTTGGTAAAAAAATACACCCAGACATTTTCAAAGCATGTTTTCAAGTGTGCCGACATTTTCAAATCACAGACATTTTCAAACTTATTCTAAACAAAATCAATACTCTTAGTAGAAGTATGTATGGTACATATGGTACTCTTCACTTTAGGTATGTAGTAGGTGGTAGTATTGTACCTACTTAGATTAGGTACTAAAGTTACTCAAAATTGTGTATGTAGATATTGGTATTGATAATATCACATTGTATGCATGTAGTAAATAAGGTATTCAATCTACATACCTAAGATACAACATCATACCGTTGAACACCACAATGGACGGCACGACCGAAGTAAATACCACACTAACACAGGACGAACCCCCTAGCTCCATCAGGGCGGTACAGGAATTTACCAAGGTAACCTCGGATAAATATGTTCCAACACCAACAATAAATGATCTGGAGGTAGAACACACCCTCTTTATGAGGGACTTCAGAAAAAGAGTAAGAAGAAGAGCAACAAAAATAGGTCTAATTGAGAAAGAAGACCCACGTCGATTTGAAATAGCTCGAAGTTCGGGCCTAAATGAACGATGTGGCAATTCGAATGGTGATCTATATCTGGAGAAAGAGGAAGATTCAAACCCTCCAGTCAATCCCAGCCTCAATACACAATTGTATGACACAACCAGCCGATTTATCGACGAAGAATCAAAACATTGACGATTAGAAGCCTTCCTGAGTGAACTTGATTCTCACATGAGCAACAAGTTAAACCTTCTACAAAAACAAGATGATAGAACGATCCCAGAGAAGGATCTGAAAATCTCTGAACTTCTAGACGGGCTCAAGAAGACAGAGGACTGGTGCTTAGTCCAATCGGATAAGACCAACAGATGGGTACCCTGCAGAGTAGACGACTATGTGAAAATGGTCGAAGAACATCTTTGAAAAGATTGCAAAGAAATCAAATTCGAGACCTTCGAAAAGATTAAAAGAAATTGCATGAAGATGTTGAATGAACACAGGTACCTATTGGACGAAGGGGAAGAAAAATATTTGGAAGGAATGATAAATTTGTTTGACATTCCTATGGCTAGAGTTCTGATAAAGGACCACAAGCCGAGACGAACAGATGGCTCCTACCCCACGAGACTTCTTGTTTCGTCGAAAAATTTCACCCAAGGTTTTGCAAAATTGGCCTATAAGGCAATCAAGCATATCTTCGATAGGAATCAAGTAAACTACTCGAAGAAAACCATAGTCCACGCGCCGACGATGAAAAAAGAAGTGGAGAAACTACGATTGATGAAAAGTCAAGCAACAATAGCTTGCCTAGACATCGTAGAGATGTACCCTTTGACGAAGTTCAAGTTTGTGCAACAAGCAATTCAATGGTTTGCACGTGACCTTGATGAGACAGACCTCTTCAACATTGAAAGGTGTCTGGATCTGCTAAGATTTAGCATGGGACACACGCTAGTCAGCTTCAGAGAGAAGTATTATGAATATGGAGTTGACGAAAACCCCAACAACAGGGGAATGACCATTGGAGGCTTCGAAACGGCGTTCCTGGCAGACATTACGGCAGCCTATCTCTTCGAACAGGCAGATTCCTACTTGGAATCGTCGGTATTCGATGGTATATACCAAGACGATGGTCTTATTGCCTACAACGAAGTGAAGTCAATCAATGAACTAGAATTCTGGTTTGATGGTTTTCAAGACTACATTGATGCGGTCCTGGATTCCGATGAATTTAAGTTCACGATGACTATTTGGAAAGCTGGAGAGTCCAGCAGAACAATCAATGATCGTATTTTGGTAGTGGGAGATGAAAACTTTCCATACTTGGACGCATCTTTGAGTTGGTGGGAAAAGACAGGTCTCTTGAGTTTCAAGGTCCACAAGAAACCCAACTTTCAAACAAAGTATGTGTCGATGGAAAGCAATCACTTCCCTCCACAAAAGACTGCAATCCTACATAATGTACAAATTCGTCTAGCCTCGCTGACCTCAAGAACTGCAGAAAATGAGAATAAAAGCTTGTCAGAACTCTATCCAGACTTCGACCAAGCTCTCCGCCAAGCAAACCATCTGAAATCAAATCAAAAGATGAAAACGCTTTGAGCAATTCTGGACGCCAGGGAGGAAGAATGAGAAACCGCAGAACGAAAAAGAGTTGAGAGAAAGATGAGAGATAAGCGTCAAGTGTTTGCGATAATCAGATACCCGGGTCGAGCGTACAAGGACCCAGTATTCGCGATAATCGACAAATACAAGAAGAGGCATGGATTGAAATGGCTTTGAGTCTCAATGGTCTACAAGAGACACGCGAATCTCTGAGACCTTCTGATGGCAGACCTTAATAAGAAAGTTATGAATGGAGTCGAAGAAGATAGAACCAAGCAGAGGGAATGCAACTGCTCCAACGCTTGCAAAATCAACGGAAACTGCATTTACAATGACGGGGACTGCAGAAAAGCTGGTCTAATTTACAAGTTAACTTGTAAATGCTGCGATCACTTCTACATTGGGAAAACTCAACAGTACCTCAAAAGTAGAGTGATGCAACATCAAGCTGAACTCTCTTCAATGATCCGAGTCAACAGAAAAAACCAGTTGACTAACAGAGTTGAAGAGAGAAGAAGCCCAACTCAAAGAAACGGTCCCCTTTCGGGCTTAACCGTTCTGTCGATCCCACCACCTGAGAATTGTCTAACAGATCTCAACTATGATCTGAGCACAATATCAGGAGATGAGGACGACTCAATGAATAACTCCGCTCCTACGGAGGACACGTACTCCAAACAACCCCAACCTGACATCGGAGCCCCTCCAACCCCATCGGGAGAAAGCCCTCCGCCAACTGCTACGTTCCTCAACACGACTGCCCCACAACCCCCAACAAGCCCTCCACCAGTTTCAGTACAGTCGTGGCTCCATCCAAAGGAATTATTTCCAATCTGCGAAGAGATTCAAACTGAATCTAGGCAAAGACCTCCGGTGTCCTTCGAGGAGGCCTTTGCCCACATCCCCTTGGCTAGCCAAGAGGATGTTTTGATCTCACATTCAAGAGCATCAAGGTCAGTTGCATCCTCAAAAGCAACGAGTGGGACGAAAAAATCTAAATCTTTTCTTCCTAACTCATGCACCTTTGCTAAACACCTTCTAGAACATTGTAAAGACTACAAAGAATTAGATTCAAGAGGGAATGCGAACAAATGGTTTCGTGAAAATGTGAGAGTCGAGGTTATCTGGTCTGCCCCAATAATCTCGCTGATGAAATCTGCAAAAACTAGAAACTGCATGCTATGTGCGAAGGAGAGAGTGTACATAGGTCGAGCCTTATGGAGCGACAAAGCAGGTCAAAAATTGCTCAACTGCCGCTCAGAATTGTATGGAGGTTGCAACTGTAAGAAGAGGTTCCTACGGTTATGTACCGCATGAGGGATAGGGGTTCTGAAGAGGCGAATAAGTAGCCGAAACAAAATTCCGATGAGTAAAGGAAGTCTAGATTAAGTGGACTCTAGGATGAACCATCAACCTGGTACAAATGAACATCTTAAAAAGGACATACAAAATGCCAGTCATATGTCTGGCATTCATGTCTGAAGGTTCTGTAAAAAGTTCAAACATGTGTGACGTCTGACACACATGTTTATGCTCACAATTTGGACTCGCCAATTTGGAGATTTCATTTTCTGCGAGCCCAATTTTTAAGAATTTATTCTCTTGTACTGGCTAGAGAAGATCTCCTAGAAAAACTTAAAATATTCTAACGATCTCATTTTGTCAGCCCAATTGCTTTGATTAATGGAGCATTCCCGAGATTGTTTGCATACACTTAAGCCTAGATTTGCAAATACACTTAATTTATGATTTGTGAATCGCATTTTGAGGTTGTAAGTCCAACCGAGATTCAAAAATGTCTTATTCCTGCTTGTCTCAAATTTGCTGACACATATTTATTGGTTCTATGGAATTCGAATAAAATCCACTACTACTTAGCACCAATTAGTAGTACCATACGTACCATACTAAAGTAGATACTTAAAATACCTCATAATTAGTCCTTTGCCCCCCTGACTCTTTTGTCCAAGATGACAATCCCCATTTGGTGGTATGTTCTCTTGGCAAAGAAAAAAGAAGATGATGACAGGAAGAGCAAAATTCATACAAGGTATTTGAAGGCGTTTTACAAATCTCTTGCATTGGAGGCTTGCAGACGTTGTGATAGAAGAATTCCAAAACATGCCTTGATCGCCATCCCAAGAAGTTCTTGGCGAAAACTCTATCACTCAAGAGACGACCAGTCTCTGATTACGCTCACTGGGCTGGATCATCAAGTGTTCGGTGATGCATGTGAGTCATTTGCGTGGTGGTTTGACAACTACACCCCTTTTACAAAGGAAAAGGAGGGGCTGGTAGTGTTGAAAATAAGCAACAAGGGTGAAAAGAGGAAGATTCGTCCTGAGGACTGCCTTGCTCTAGTTCTTGCTTGGACAAGAACTCGAGGTTCGCTGTTCTGCCCTCAGTTGATTTTTAGGATGTCTTATACGAACTTGTCCATGTATTTACGATTCGGGAAGCGCATCTTTGTTGAATGTTTTAAAGACGACAATTGTGCTGCCATTTGCATCCCCTCCCGTGGAAAAATTGAGGAGTACATTTGTGCCATTGCCAGTCGTCATGGGGCTCTTGAGAAAGAAAGAGTCTGGGCAACAATGGACGGGTTGAAGCTGTATCTTCAGTGTGCCAGGACATCAGATGAACAGGAAAAGTACTATAATGGGTGGACTCACGACCATTACACAACCAGTGTAGTGGTCTTTTGTCCGGATGGCACCATTCCCATTATGTTCTTCAACGTACCCAGCTCCATTCACGATAGTCAAGTTACTAACTTTGGGGGGATATACGACAAACTTGAAGCAGTTTATGAAGAGACAGGAGGAAAGGTTACCGTGGATTCAGCATTTTGCCTCCAGAATCGGAAATTTCTGATTAAATTGTCACAGGACCCCCTCACAGCCAAGGGTGACACGGATGAGGAGGTTAAGGCTAACATCCAAGTCCAGCTCAATTCCACATCAATGAGGCAAGCTGCTGAGTGGGGGATGAGGAGCATTCAGGCTGGATTCCCACGCACTAAGGACAGATTTAAGTACGAGGAGCATGGTGATAGGCGGCTCGCGATGAAATTGATCATGCTGCTTCATAATTTTCGTGCAAGGACCGTTGTTATTAACCAAATTAGAAACATTTACATGCCCTATTTGAACGAGGATGCTAACAGTAGGTTTCTAGCACATCTCTACGTAAATTACTAGAAACTACTTTGCATTCTAATTATTCTGCCTTAATTATTTAGTATTACTTTGTATCACAACTGATCTTTGAAATTACAAACCATGATTAGCATAATTGACAAGTTCGCTCAATCTCAAACTACTAATGTTTGCATCATGACAAGTTGATAGATAATTAGTCTTAGACTTTAGAAGTTATCACGAACAAAAAAGTTAAACTAATTATTGGAACTATTGGCATCCTCCTCCTCCTTCCCTTCCCCCACATTTGCTCTGGTGCTGTTGGGGCGAAGTACAGTCATCATCGTTGCTTGAAACATCTGTGCCTGTGCAGCTGCTTGTTGCATCTGCATCTGGACAGCAGCTCGGTTCTCCTCACGGCGCATCTCCAACTCAACGCGACGTTCCTCGCGGTCTCTGCTCCTTTCTTCTCGCTCAGCTTCGTCGCGGAGCATGATCATTGTCATGATGTTGCCGAAGGAGAACTCATCAGCATCGTTGGCTTTTGCTTTCTTCTGAGCCAGCACCGTGCTAGTCGGAATAGAGCGACAGTTTGATGGGGGGACTGACAATACAGACAGTCCCTGAGAGCCAACAGATGAGCCGGCACTGGGGATGCGTGGGACGCGTGCAACAGCAACAGATCCGCCCACGTTCCTGCCATCCTCTACCTCACCAGCACCTTGCCCCTCCTCGAGACCAACTCCTGCTTTGTCGTTTCCATCCTCGACCACCGCGTCATTTGGAGCTTTGGTGTTGTTGTTGTGGCGTTGGGCAGCATTGGCATTGCCATTGCCAGATGGAGCACAAGCCCTCTCACCGCGGTTGACATTGTGCCGAACAACATTATCAACAACAATGTTGTTCGGATCTCCATCCCGACCAGCAATTTCACCACCCTCCCCACCTTCGGCTCCGACATTCTCTTCGTCTCCTTGCTCCTCACCTACCTCCTCACCAAAAACATTTTCTTCTTCTTCATCCTCCCCTCCAAAATTGTTGTTATTTGCCGGACCAGTAGACGCGTCAGTTGCATCGATGATGAGTTGACGGATAAGTTTGGCCTCGCGGATGTGGGGGGGCATGTTAGGGTTGCCAGTTGGTGATCTCCTCCTTGCCATCTCGTAGAACTTGCGCTTGAGCTGATCAGCAGTGCGGTTCTGGTTGGGGAACAACAACACATGCCTTTGCGCGATCCGTTCCCACTGGGTGGCAGACAACAGAACTTCCTCGCGAACAAGCTCGTTCAAGTTTTCGAGCTTGTTGATCCGAAACATCATTCCGCGGCGAGCGGTTCTCCTGTTGTTGGAGGCAGACATCTTGCTGGTGCTGGATGTTCCAAATTTGTGTGATGAACTGAAATAAAATATGATTCACTAGGTAGAGCATCTTCAACACGGTGCAAAGCCATTGACGTTGCGTAGTTTCATCTAGTAGAATAAAGCCATTGGCAGACCTCATATCAAATTGAGCTGACGAGTGGCTCTGACAACGAAGGAGATCAATCAATTTCCATGGATTTTGTTGTCTTGTTTATGAGTCACCATGACGATTCACGTTTGTTGAAGCTTTGACGCAGCCGCCATGAAAGATGTAGTTGGTGGAGGGTGCAGCTAGAAATGGCATCATGGTTCATCTCAATTTAGAGTCTTTGCTTAATCAGGGAAGGTCTGGCAGCAGTCTGGCAGAGTCTGGTGGTGATTTTTGTAGAATGTGAGAGGTTCAAGCCAAATAAAAAAATCACAAAAAATATGGTACAAATTTGCTGTAGAAATCACCGTAGATTTGTGTAAAGTAGGAGTATATGCGATATGCAACTTTTGGTAGACGTGAGGCCACGTCTACCAAAAGTTGCATATCGCATATACTCCTACCTACACAAATACACTTAATAAGTGTATATGTGCATATGCGATTTGCAATTTGTGTGCCCAAAACAATCTCAGGAATGATCCAATACTTAACCAAAGTATTTACTACTTCCTGAAAGAAAAAAATAATAGGAGTACATAGGAGTATTATTATGATGCGTTGTGATAAGTAAGTACTATAATACAAACTTGTACTTCTACTTAGGTATCTGGCCTCGTTAAGTAGTACTTACTTACGAGTATCTACTCTAGAGTAGTAGTAAATAATACTAGTAAGGTAAGTAGTACGAGTATTATTGTACAATAGCTTCTGGCCTGGGCTGGAGAGCGTGCAGGAAGCAGGAGCGAGCGACCTGAACGTCTCATAAATTTAGAGTAGACAAATTGCTGAACCCATTTGAATTTTTTTTGAATTGGCAATAAGTATTTAACAATCAACAAAAATGTGGACCATGGA
>JALLOT010001046.1:0-16467 GCA_036939595.1 Thalassiosira livingstoniorum | reverse complement strand
GGCATGCCCAGCAGTACTAGTGGAACTTCCTTTGGTACAATGGGTGGCATGGGTGGAATAGACTTGGATTATTCCGACATGAACAGCACTCATGTCCATGATGCCATGGGTGCCAATGCCATTGCCATGTGGAATAAATTGTTGCAGCGGATCATGATGGATTATGAGTTGGGATTTCAGTCCGAAGTAGTGAAAGAAGAAGGCGACAGCGGGCTTGGAAGTTCAATTGTACAACGAGAACAGGAGAATGAGGCATTGGCCCAAGTTTGTGAACAAGTCACCCATCAACTTTTCACTCAGGATGTCAATTCCAAATTTGTTTCGTTGGTGCTATCCAGCCCTAGAACTGGGGGCAACCACATCTTTCGTCTTTTCTTGGGACCGCCAGATCAACCATCACAATCACACCCATCATCGTCGGAGCAATCATTGTCATCAAAGCAAGCACAACAATCACAAGAAGCGCAAACGCAACCATCACAAAAACAACCTCCACCTGAACCACCACAACCAGTAAAAACGATGCGGAGGAGTGCACGAAAAGCCAAACTCCAGGAAAAAGAACGACAAGAAAAACAATCTCTAGCACTTCAACAGCTACAACAACTACGAGAAAAACAGCAGGAGTTGAAGGAGTTACAAAAAAAACTAATACTAAAGAAGCAACAAGAACAAGAACAACAAGACCGACTGTACCTCCAATTGTCTTTGCTGCTGGGGTCTCGGCCTGAAAATCACGTCACGTTCGAAACTCACGTGTCCATTCGGAGGTGGGCTGCTCTGGCATTTGGATGGTTGTGTGAGGGGCAAAAGAGGTTATTGGAGGTTTGTTCAGCGGTTCTGGAGAATGAAAACAATGGAGATGATGTTGGAACTGTTGGGAGTGGAAGGAGTGTTTGGGGGGAGGTTATGGTATTGGGGAGTGCTGACGGTGGGGAAGGTGCATCGGATGTGGCGGGTGCAGCAGGAGTGACAAATGTGGTGGATCTAACGAGTGCATCGGAACCAGCAAAAAAGAAAAAGAAAAAGGGATCATCCAAGAATGCACCATCCGAAAAGATTTCACCATCTAAATCATCCAAATCACAAGAACTCAACCAACACAAGACCCTGGAGCCAGGAGAATCCATCGACAAAGAAGGTATACCCGGAAGTCTAGCCCTCATTGTCTTTGTATCATGCGTGATTGACATGGTGTACGATGCCGGTGCTTCGAGTGGTCTGGCTCCGCCTTCGTCGGGGTGGATCGATGAGTATGTCAATGTTGTTACCGAGTTGAGAGAGCCTCAGGTGCCTCAGGAGCCTCAAGAAGAGCAAGACCTGGAAGCAGCCTCTGCGAAGCAAGAAGTAAGTGCAGGCGATTCTACAGCCTCATCGTCACCCACTGGCAACATGGGCAAAATCGAAGAAGGCCGACGAAGAAGTGCACGCGCTCGATCAAAAAATCCAAATAACATACCGGCTACTACTGCTGGCGACTCGCATGTCACAGGCGTTGGAGGCACCGGAGACACTGGAAGCACCCCCAAGAAACCACCCAGTTCAAATCCAGTTTGGTTACGCCCCGATATCCGAAATCCATCGGCAATCTTGACACAACACTTGATCACCGCCCACACTGACTGCTTGGAAGAATGCTTCCGTGTTGAATTACTCCGACCAAACCCAGCAGTTCCTCTATCACAAAGAGAAAAGGAATCAAAACGTCTCATCATCAACGATGACGAAATCATCAATTCGTTTGCATTCTACCCCTACATTCATCGCACTCTAGAAACTCTGGCAAAAATTGCAAGTAGTAGCTCTCTCTTTGCATCTTCGGATGTCAAGATCTTTTTGGGATTTGGTGCTGCTACATCATTGAATATATTGCGTCAACGGTATGCAAGTTATCTGGAAAGGGATGATGGACTTATTGTCATGGATTCCAAGTTATACTCCATGATATTGAAACAGATTACGGATTGTTTGGAGAGTGATGCGTTCAATACTTCAACAAGTGATGGTTCTTCATCCTCATCTTCTGTTGGAGGTGGCAATCAGGCCAATCAGTTCAATGCTGCAGAATTACCACTTGGAGTAATCAATCGGTATTGTTTAAATGATCCTTTTGAAATCAATGATGCGAATTCTAATGAATGTAGTCTGCTCTTCAACTCTCAAGGCACTCTGTTTGCATCGGAGATGGATACATCCAATAGTGTGGATTTAGATAGTGGGTTTCGTTTCCGGAGACATCCCTCAAGACGAACCAATGCTGCTGAAATCCTTTCTTTGTTGATTCGAGTTTCACTTCAATCGGACGGGTCGAACAATTCCTATAGTGTAGGCATGTCGAATCTTTTGAAGAGTTTATTTGCGTTGATTCATCTATGCTATGATTTTCATATTGATTTGAAGTTGCTGGAGAGTGGAGAAGAGGAGGTTAGTCAGAGAAAGAAAAGGGCTTCTGGGGGAAAGAAGAAGAGGAAAACTGATTTTACGACAATTTTTGAGGGTAGGTTGGGGGCTAAGTCTTCAGCTGAGTCAAATGTTGAGTCAAAAGTTTGGTAAGCTGAGGTGCACGTTTTCATTTGCTAGAATTGATATGAATCTTTTTGTACTCTGACCAAATTTCTCCATTTTATCAATGAAACAGGAAAACTTTTACCAGATGCGCACTTGGTTCAGACACCCTAAAGTGTCTCAAACAATTCTTCAAACCGTTAGCACCCAGAAATCCAATCCTAAATGATGCCATCTCGTCGGCATTTCACATTCGATCGTGCCTTCGTGCCACCTTCAGTGTTGATTTAGCGTTGGATTTTGTGAAGTTAGGTTATTCACTTGAAGATAGGTTCATTTATCCGCGGCTTTTGCATTTCATGAGCGAATATCGATCTGCAGATCAAAAGGGGGAAATAGATTGTACATCCTCCATGTTGGAGAGCTCCAATGTGTTTAAACCGTGGGAGCGGTACCTTTGGTGAGTTCTTTGTTGTTAAAATTCGCACGGTTCGACTCGTCCTTGGTCAACTTTTGTCAATCTCACATTATACTTTTTGCTTCATTTGGTTTCTGGATAGGTCATCACACGTACAACTTGCGGTCACTATTGGACAAGGAGAATCAGACTTTTTACCACAAAAAAAAAGTAGTCTTCTCCATGATAGTGAGGCCCGATTGAAAGTTTTTCAGCGTATCGTGGCTGATAGAAAAGAAGGCCAAATTGATCCATCTGAAAAGACTTCAAATGCCGACTCTGTTGTCAACGGAGACCGATGGCCACTGTGCCTTCGCTCCGTACAGCATTCGTTAGTGTCCTCGACCCTCTCTGCCATAAAGGAACCGTCGTCAAATCAAGATGCCCGGGCTGAGTTGTATCTGTGCAACTCCTTCTTAAACAGTGTGGAAGATTTCGTGGGAAACTTATTGAAGCTGCCTACAACAGAAAGCTTTTTCTCAAGAAAGAGCAGTGTCGACGATGCTGCAGTCTTGGTTGTCAGTGATAATATTCTTGTTTCGTTTCAGGATGCTCGTTTGTTCACTCTGGCTTTTGGAAAATTGCCTCTGGGCCTTCAAAAACCTGTACTTTCAAGACTCATTAAAATTTTACATGATGGGATGCACACGGCTAAAAATGAATCTAGTGCTCACACAACGGCTTCAAAAAGGGCTGAGGCATCTCATTTTATGGCAAGAGTGGTAAGTGCATTGAGACGCTGCGTCGGGAACCACATCTATCAGCTTTGGATTCAACTTACTATAACTTTTTCCCTTCCTTTCTTCTCCTTACTTTCAAATCAGATTACCCTATGTGCTTCTCTTGTTGACGTGATAACAGCACCAAGTATTTTGCTGAAGCAACTTGCTGAGTCAGCAGGATCAACACATTATGGGATTCCAAAGATCAAGCGTGTAGAAAAGTTAGATGTCGAAACTGGACATTTAGGCAAAGAATTCTGTTTTCAGAGCCTGTTTGACGATGTTAATCCATCAACATTTCGTGATGCTCATGTGTCGCTGCTGGAGAGCGATACTGAAACTTTGGAAGAGGCACTCAAATCATCGTTAGCAGTTGGATTTACTTCAGCGTCTATTGACGGTTGCCATCTTTTGTTTTCAGCGTGGAATGCTGCAAAGCCAACTTTAAGAGCACCCACGAGTTGGAAGACTACTCCAGCCTCCACCATTATGCAAATGAGTTTCGTCGAGAGAATACTGAAATTGAGAGAAGATATGTGGCAAGTCTACAAGCTTGTACGAAAGAGGTCACGGGAAAGTCGTCCGTCAACCGAAGTGAAAGTATTGCAATCTGCGCTAAAGTTATCTGAAGAAATAACTGCACAAACGAGCATCGAAATCAATAGGCTTGTTCCAACATCTGCACACCCATCACTGCCTGCTTTTGCATTTTATGAAGCTCTTCCTATGTATACATCATTCCTTACTAGCCTCTATACGAAACCGTTATCGCTGCCACCTCGTGGCTCCAAGGTACCTCGCGAAAAATCTTCCTCAGATGATGATTCAAATGATGACGAAGCAGGACGCGAAGGAAACGAGGATGACCTTAGACTGCATGAAGCTTGCCAAAAAGTAGGTGCAGCTCCCATTCATCCCGATTGGCTGTCAGATGTCAAGTTGATTGATGGTATCCACACATCGACACTTGTTCGGACATCGGAAGAAGCTCTACAAGTGTGCTTGGACCTAGGAACCTCTGTCCTATTTCAATGTTATCTACCAGCCATAGAACGTGCTCTTCAAGGAAAATCACCCACTTTATCCTCCCTGGCTATCAAATTGACCTTCTCCCAGCGACGCGAGGTGTTAGACAACTTCAGTGACTCACAGCTGCGTAACATCTCAACACTTTGCCAAGTAAACAATTCTGTTTTGAAGTTAGTGTCTGACAAAGGAGACTATTGTGATGTGTCAACTATAACAAACCTTACAACCTGCTCTCAAATTATGGACGTGGTTGGTACTGAAGACTGGGATGCAGCTCCAGGTGAACACAGGGCAAATGGACAATGGGAATCTCTTTTAAATGAGACATTGCAAGGAGCATCGCTGAAAATGGCAGATTCTGTTTTAGAAACTATTGAAAGTGATCCGAACACAATGAAAGAACTTATTGACAATCTCGAGGCAGTTACTCGGTGGCGACGTGTTCTGACGAGTTTGGTCGGTGGAATGGTGCCAATTGCAGCACTTCTCCACTATGGGATCAAAGGCGGAAAGCAGCAACTGCATCCCGCCAATAACCTTTCCACTGCTAAGAGGTCTTACCTGGGTGATACTGAAGTGCGCACATCCTACTATTCAGGGGATGATTCAGTTGGTTCTACCGTAAAAAAAGTACTCTCATTTCTTTCACATGTTTCTGCTTGCATGCCTCAGGACGAAGATATTTGCAATACTTCAAGAGCTATCGCTGCTCATTTGTTTCAAAATTCATCAGAAGAATCATTCAATTCCATGATTTCCTTGACTGTTGAGAAAATTAAATTTGAATCCATTGGTGCCATTGTACATCAAATGTTGACAGTTGAAAACAACTCAGATTCATTATCTGAGGCACAGCGTTCTGCAGCCTGTGCAATCGTAACGAAAATGATCACTGGCAGAGGTTCATGTGATGTAAGCAGATTACTGGCGTTCTTTGGCACGAAATCAGTTTTGACCGGAAGATTAATTTGCGACAACAGACTGACAGATCTGACTGATATTCTTCGGACTCTTAATATTGGCACAACTAATTCATGGGTATCTGCTCGTGCTGATATTGCAAGATTGCTATTGGTCATTCTCTGCCAGGGCGCAGAGTTTGGACTTGTAGTTCGCGTCTTTGTTTCGAAATTGCTTATTGATCTCATCGATGCAGAATACATGATTGCCAAAGGAAAGTTTCCGCGCGGCGAAATGATTGTACGAAAGGCTGCTGCTTCTGCATTTGATGAGCTTTCGAAAAACATAGATTCATCGCTTCTGGTACAAGAGATTTGTTCTGATGACATGTTAGGAGAGAATCTTTCGAGGGTTCTGAGCTATTTGGCAATTGAATCAGATGAAGGCTGCAGAAAAATCTTACAAGAAATGTTGGGGTGTCTTGATCAATGGGCTTGTTCTTCTTCCCAAAAGCGTGCCATGAATCTTGTTTGTCTATTGGCATCTTCTTTTGGTGCACTGCAAGATGTGGGATTGAATATTTTGCTACTGGTAGAGAAAGCAAGTAGTGACAACCTTGCACTGGTGTATGTGGATGCCGTGAGGAATTTCTTTGAGTTCATTGTGGCTTTAGATCAACATGTCAATAGTCCCACTTCAAATCTCTTAGAGAAGCCAAGGGATACATCTGGTAAGGGGGATGCATTTGTCAGTTTGAAAAGTGGCGATAAGATTTCAAGGACTTGTTCTTTCGTGGAGACGG
The DNA here is from genome assembly GCA_036939595.1 of Thalassiosira livingstoniorum. NCBI lineage: Eukaryota > Bacillariophyta > Thalassiosirophyceae > Thalassiosirales > Thalassiosiraceae > Thalassiosira > Thalassiosira livingstoniorum. The sequence goes on along the minus strand of JALLOT010001046.1, from coordinate 10,052 downwards.
GAGAGGGTTTCACGGAACAACATTGGTATAACTGCTATACATGTGGACTTTTGTGGGACAAAGGTTGCTGCTCCTTGTGTGCACGGGTTTGCCATGCAGGTAAATATTTTTCTTGTTTATTGATTTCCTTTTGTAAGAACTTCGCCTGACGTTGTGCCTTTTTGTTCTGTTTAGGTCATGATGTTGGCTATTCGAGAAAAAGCTCTTTCTTTTGTGACTGTGGGGCGGAGTCAGGAGTTGACAAGAACCGACTTCCTTGCAAGTGCCTCCAGCCAGTGCCCGAAGAAACAATTTTACGCCTTTATGAATCTTGTTCGCCAACAAATGAAAAGGCAGGGGCAAAATCTGAATCCGATGCGAAGAATTTCACTGACATGGTCATTCACAGTGGTAGTAGTTTGGAAGCCAGCAAGCACTCTCTGAGTGTATTCATTGAAAAGGCTCGAGAGTCTGGCTGGAACAAGAAGATTCAAAATCTATTTAAATTGTGTTATGAGAATATGCCCCCCCAAAGGACAGATTTCTCCTTGTTGCTTGGTAATACGTCGTCCTCACCGGAGATAGGCGAAGCTCCCAAATTGGAGATTCGATCAGGAATACCGCTCAAATTAAAAAGTCTTGACAGCAACCAAAAGAAGTCAATCCGGAGAGTCAAAGATTGCAACCGAAAATTAACAGCTTCCACTTCTAATATTTACGCAGAACTCAAGCTCCATGCCCAATCAAAGTCGAACGCTCTGCAGCTACGAATGACTTCAAGCCCTACGGCAAGCCATATCAGAAAGGCAGGATCTAGTGCGTCATCACAGTTAATGGCATCTGATGACCGTGGGCGTTTGATTGTCGCAGAGTCATCATCTTTGCTGTTCTGCACTTTGGCCAATGTGAAAGATACCGAAAGGTCCCAGTTTTCCCGTGCAAATTTGGGCATCCGATCTAAGGAGTCCGTGAAATTCAATGTCAATGGCATATCGCTGAACTCATCTAACCAAAGGCATCTTGTTGTGTGGGGAGCTTCTGAAGCATGTGTTGTCATCTTGAAACCTTCTGGTGATGCAATAGAGAGTACTGTTGACCTCAAACTGCAGCTAAGTGACATTCCCTCAGAATATTTGCTCAAATGTGAATGGGTACCTGGTTCGGAGTTGATGGTCGTTGCAATATGTGGCACAGTCGTACATGTATTTGATCTAAAAAGGGCGGAAGCAAATATTTGCAAAGCATCAACTCACTATGCTCTGGCGTATGAAGACGTCCTCATTCGATCAGCTGTCATGACTAGACAAAGAGATACAGAAGACTGTGGCAACGGTATTCGAACAAAATTATTTCTCCTTCTTGACTCTGGTCGTTTGCACCCAATCGATTTGGCCATTGACGAAGTAGGTGATCTGTTGGATCAGGGGGAGAATTACATTGAATGTGGTTCTGGCACATCATTTCCAACTGAAGGAATTCGTCGTTATTGTGGAGGAGATCCAATTTCTGTAGGTTCAACTGCTACAACAATGGGTGAAGGCATCTCTCTTCATGTAAGTTGTGTTGTTCGGCAAAGAATCAACTGCCCCGATTTTTTCCTCAAACAAAATTTACTTTCTTACGTATCTTCCTTTGATTTTTAGTACCTATCTGCTTCCAATTTGTTATTGTATCAGACGGTGTCATCGTGCTGTATTGCTTTCACACTGGATGATAATGGGACCATCAGTGGTAGCTTTGAATTGCTGCCACATCTAATTGGATCTGATGAGATAGGAAGCCAATCTCTTACAGTCTCTGGTCCATTTGCACACTTTCAAGAGCTGGGAGTTGTTTGTAAGAATGAGGAAATGTATTATCGAATGTCGTGTGTTGGCAGATCTACTCGCTCGAATACCCCCAAAATTGTTGAAGTTTTGTTCAACGAGAATTCTGTAGAGTATGTGAAAGAACTTTCAACAATGGGCCACATTTTGAGCTCTGTTGTGGGTTCGGTGGCTTTCTCTACTCCTCGTCTGTTTCAAGTATCTGATAAATCCCAGATTTTTGAGAATGCTTTCATGGCTGTGTTGTGCTCTAATGGGTCGCTTTTTCTGTATGGGGAGGATCTGGAAACTTCACTTCAATCAGAGTCCGGGAAAATTGCATATGCCAAACCAAAGAACCTTACTTTCTTTGAGGACTTGATCAATGTCAATCTTTCTGATATTCAATTGGGCGGGGATTTCGCTGGACGAGATGCCCAAAAAGCAAAAGCAAAGCTCTCATTGAGCAACAATGATTTTGTAATTGGTCCTCGTGATGGGTCCACACTTACAGTGAGCTTGCAACCTGATGACTCATCTCCAAGCATTGATCTGGGTACTGGTGTGGCGTCAAAGATCAGGAATAAGAAGAAGGATGAGAATAATTCCTTAGCTATAGTGGCGGTAAGGTTGCTTGTTGGGTCAATGTCTGAGTTAATACCTCGTAAAATATCTGTTATGGGACGTTCAGTAGAACTGAAAAAGAATGTGAAGAGATGGTATGATTTTGTCCTTAGTGATGAAGAGATACTTGTCGCAGTGCGGAATGGCTTTGGTAAGAGAATTTCAATTTATTGTTGGGATTTCCCCCTTTCCTCCTAATATCTCACTTGGTACGAACCTTATTTACCAGTCTCAATACTGATTTCATCTAGTCACGACTCAATGAGCGGTTCCCTCATTGATTCAATTGAAGTTTATGCACGACGAAGAGATGAATTGCCGTTTTTGTCCTACAGAAGTGGTCGCTCCTCGGCCACAGAAGACAATGACCTCAATTATCACACTCCTTGGGATAAAAATGTATCACCAATTTTTATTTCTTGTATAGAGACCCTTGGATTTTTGAAACATCTGGGTTGTCTAAAAATGAATTTGTGTTCTCGAGATCTGGACGCTGATTCTAGTCCTGAAAGTGAGAGCATACTGAAAATCATGGAAAATATCATTGAAGAGACGGCACTGGACCCTTTCAATGAGCCTTCTCTTTTGAGGAAGCATGCTGTAGATTTTGTGAAGACAGATTCAAGCAAGCAATGCCTGTCAGTGGACAAGGGAACTCTTCTTGGCTCTATGAAAATACTCCGGTGCTTACATGAGTATGTCAAGCGTGAACTCTCGTCAGTTTCTATCTTGGGATCGGGAAGCAATCAAATGATAGGTAACACTACAGCTATCCTAATCCGAATCCTCAACAATGTTATTTCCATTTGTCGCGGAAACCCATCAAATTACATGAATGCCATTGCACAACTGGTCGAAGAAAAGCAAATAGCAGCGTCCTTGTCAATTGAAGCAAAAGCAATAATCGATCTTCTTCAGAACCTCAAAACAATTGGAGCCAAAGCTTCTTCGTTTGTCAAACCCGTTGATCTTGCCACAACACTTATATTACAAGAGGCTCAACTTTGCAAATCAAACGAGCCAACATGTTGTGGCTTAGCCCGATTCACATCTCTTTCTGATTACCTATGTTCAGATTCCCCTGAAATTGTTGAGTCATGCTGTTCAGCCATACGTAATGCAATGACAACACCAGAGACCAAAACAATTGCTGCGCATCCCCCTTTGACTCCTGAAAAGATTGACGACAATCATCTTGTCACCTATCAATGTGATTCATGTAAAATATTTCCAATAACAGGAAGAAGGTATACACTTGGGGGAGAGAATGATGTTGATCTTTGTAAAACGGTGAGATATCAGGTGTTTAATTTGCATAAATTCTGTCACTTTTTCAACTGAAATCATTGCTTCTTTGCGGACTAGTGTTATGATCTTGGAATGGAATACGCGAGTACGCATGATAATAACGAAATACTTCGAATCCAAGGTAGGACTCTTTGTATTGAAGACGAAGAGATGACGTGTGAGAAGATTTGGCAGATGACGTCTAAAGAGGAATTAGACCCTAGCTTACAACAGGAAGTCTTAAGGGTATCCGAGGCTGCTAAAATCCCTGCAAGAGTTCGTAGTAGTACTGTTCCTACTATCAACTCAAGAAACGACGATGGCATACTTGTTTCCTTGTTAGATTTGATAGGAAGCCTATTCCAGTCAGATGGCCCTCCACCATCATTATTTTTGCTCCAATTAGTAATGGATATCATTCTCTCATCCCCAAACCAGGAAGCACTGGGTTTTCAAATGATTTCATCTTTCACCAAGAATATATCCAACCTAATTGAGTCTTGTCAGATTTGCGAATCAGATCTTTCTGCAAAGTCTGTCCGTAAACTTGTTATTTGTCTTCGCACTCTAGCTGGTTTGGTAACCCAGGACCGTGGAATGAACTTTGGCAACCCTCCCACTTTTCCTTCTTCAACTGAAAGAAAGGACAAAACTGACCCAAGGTCCGTGATTACAGAATTTCTTTTGGTCAATGCCTTTTCAATTTTGCGTATGTTTCTAACGTTGTTTTTCAGATATGTTTGTGAGGTGCATGGGGTTCCTGCTGTCAGGCGACGCTGCTCTCAGTACGTAAATTTCTTGTTCTTTCTTCTTTTGTATCTTAGCACGCACAGAGTAATTTATTCTGTTTGTCCCATTTTAACACTTACAGTGGGGTTAACAAAAATCGAAGGTTTTATGTTTGCGGGTTAGAAAGGAAACATAGATGTAGCTATTTGAAGTGGGTCGAAGACGAAGATACCCATAAGCCAGATTTTTTCCACGACGACAGGAACATTTCTGTGCCATTCCAGGCGGAGCTAATGAAAACTTTTGGTGAAAAAGTCACCTTTCCGTTCTCCAATGTCAACTCTATTCAAGAACATCTGTGCAAACTGATGGGCACATTGATTCAAAAGCAGGAGTTTTCACCTTTGTTGGCCCATGCCAGTACCGAAACCAATACAGATGCAAGATTTCCTTCACTCAGAAATGAAGAAGATGAAGCTAGAGATGAAAATGATGGCGTGTTCCACGGACGAGAAAAAATATCTCGAAAGCCGAATCGTTTGCCACAACCAAGCGACTCAAATTCATCACCATTTGATGTATCATCCAAAGAATCCCTCATTTGTGCAATCCTTGATCTAATGTCACTTATAGCTCCAGCGAATAACAGTTGGGACAACAGATGGTTTTCTGTCCTTTGTGAGGTAAGTCCGGTACACTTTGATTTTTTCCTTTTCTTAAACTTCTGAAATAACCATGTGTTTTGTTCAATCTACCTTTTGCTTTTAGACATTGTCAAGTACAAATATCCCAGTGACTTTGAGGAGTCTTGCAAAGAAGATGCTGCAAAAGTTATGTGGTGGGAGGCGTGAATTGTACCACCGTGTTCGAGATCACTATGTGTTTGGTTTCCAATTCCGTGAGTTCTTTTCAGCTCGTTACAGTCTTACATGTTATGTCTTTTTTCTTTTCAAAACTGATATGTGTTCACAATCATCCCATGCAGGTAAACTTCTCCAACAGTGTGAGCCTGTAAGTTTAACAATTGGTTTGGAAATGTTTCACGCAGCCTTCAATGAGCTTGCATCAATTAATGTCATCTTTCTAATTGTTGTTTGCTGTTAAATTAGTTGCTAGATACAGCACTGTGTATACGAGAACAGGCCAGGCAGTGTGGCCCAAATTGGAGGGGTGAAGATCTATCTTTCAAAACACTTTCATCTGCTGGTCTTCTCGGTGTCGCAAGCCTCATTTCTGAAGATTGCTTCACAGTCGCAGTAGAAGACCCCAAAATGATTGACGAGCTTCTTGAAGTAGCTCAAGGCAACAACAACTGGAGGCAATTCTGTGGCTTATCGCAAATTTCAGGTGCAGTAAAAGGAAGCTTGACAGACACAAGCAAAACTGATAACTTGTTGGAACAAATTTATCAAAGGTCTCCTGTCTGTTCACTGATGTGGTTAGCTTGTGTTCTACGGGGATCAAATCTGACAAAGATTCTGACACTTCTCTATACAGCACTGGGAGAAGATACTCAAAACGAAGATATTTGTGCTAGCGGAACTGAGGAAGATGATATCCAAGTTGAAGGATATTCAACCCAATCTAGTCAACATTCGGATCCAGAATCATCTCTCCTTTCGATGATGAACATGTCTGCTGATCTTCACGCTTTTGTTGTCCAATTTGTGTTGCATGGTGATTCATCTGAGCTGCGATCAGTGGCATGCAATGTTGCACAGAAGTTGGCATTACGAATGCCGCAAGCAGAGAGGTGTTCTCTAGTTGGCGGATTAATTGATGGGTACGAATGACTCACTTTTTTAAGTGTTTTTTCATGACTTCTTTTCTTCTTACACATGCTCTTATCGCCTTTCATGCCGAGTCAGACCTTTACGAGAAGTTGCTCCGTTGGGCTGCATGGCAAATGAATTTTTCAATTTCCTCCAGAAAAGTGTCCAAACATTTGGAGATGGTACTAACACATCAAGAATCTTGATGACAAATGCTGCATCTTGTCTTATGAATGCGTTTCTAGCTCAGCACCATCGTTGTGGAAACAAAAACTCATCTATATCAGAGGTGGACGCGTCAGTTCCCACCTTTGATCTATCAGATTGTGTCCATTGTCATAGGCAAAGCTCTACCAAGAAAATTCTAAATGGAGCTAAGAGTGAATCCCAACCGTCAGCCGAATCCAAATCTGCCGATGACAAAAATGATTGTCTCATCTTATCTGAACAAGTCCGTCCGTTTCACAAAACCCAACTTGAAAAATCAACTGCTGCAAGGTACATAAATCAAATTGTCACAAATCATCAACATGTTTATTTTTGATAAATTCTTAACTAAAATGTTCTTTTCTCGAACCAACTTTGCAGTGTTAGCACAGAGTTTGCATCGTTTGTCCAGGTGAGTGATGTTCGCCATCCTGTTTCTTATTTGTTGGGACATATTTTTTACCTTTTTTGATACATTTATAAAGTTGAAATGTAGAGTGGCTTTGCAGTCGGTTAGTCTCACCGTATCTGATGCAAGGGGCAGACTTGTGAAAAAAGTTGGCATTTATTTCAGCCCTAGGTATGTTATCTATGCTTGCCTCGAAAAGTCTGCTTTCATCTACATCTTTTTGGTTTGAATGTGTTGAGAACGTTGTCGAAACAGCTCATGCATCCATCATTCTTTTACTCTGAATGTTTCGATATCAAATTTCGCCGTTCTAGACAAGTGAGTGATGTTAATGATCTAAAAAGTGATAGGTATACACATTTGTGGCAGCAATGTGGAACAATATCCCTGGCACGTGGTTCGACTCAAGCTTCATTAAAGTTGAAGTGTCCTGTGATAGCAGCAAATCTAAAGTTCGAATATGTGGAGTTTTATGAGAAACTTGGGGGGATGAGGGCTTCTGACGGATCATTGATACTCCATTGCCCAAGGTGCACTCGGGCAGTGAATAATGCTCATGGTAAGTTTCATCCTTCTCAAAAGTTTTTCTTATTTCCTTTTTCCAAACTTTTGCTCAATTAGTTTTTACCCATGTAGGTGTATGCGGGAATTGCGGCGAAGTTGCCTTTCAGTGTCGCAAGTGCCGGCATATCAATTATTCTTGCCTTGATGCTTTTTTGTGCACAGGTTAGTCTTTTTGTGCGTTTTTGTAAGCTCTTTACTGAAAGAACCTTCAATTCAATGCACCCTCATTGTTGTGATTCTTGATTCAGAGTGTGGTTACTGTGCCAGTGGGTCATTCCAGTACGAGCTAAGCGTAGGAATAGCTCTTAATGCTGTTGCCATAATAAATGAAAAAGGATTCCTCAGGAGCATGGCAATGTTAAGAATTGCCAGTAAGCGTCATGGTAAGATTTCATGATCATTTATGAGCTGATGGACTATATTTGAAATCTCATGAAACATGCACCCATTTGTAATTTCTCTTCATTAGCTGAACTGCAGAATACTTTGAAAAAAAAGTTGGAACAACATACAAATCAACACATTGGTGATGGTGAAACAGATGACATGATTTTGTTTGGGCCTATTCTAAAGCGTGCTCTCTTTGGTGGCTTTCCAGCAACCATCGGTTCAAATAATGACGGGGACGAGGGTAATGGCAAACCGAAGCCATCACCTGGGTCATCTCACCATAGCGATACAGGTGGTCGGCTTTCAGCTGCAAGCAAGGCTCGATCGTTGCTTACTCTTGCTCGTCAGGTGAGAAAATTTTCACTTCCTCCTGCAAAATGATACTTATTGCTGATTGACAGCTTTGAATGTTGCTCTTACCAGCTTCAAGCGGAAAGTATGGCGTTCGGAGGTGATAGCGAACGTGGAAGCCGTGGCGACTTTTTAGTTCGGCAGGCCTTACTAAATGCAGGGAGCTCTGCTGGGTCTTCGGGCATTGATTTTTTGGAAGATGCTGACGAAAGTCTTCTTCATGCGTTGAGTGGCGCCCCTGGTGATCCTTTGAGCAGAATAGTTGCAAACATACATGCCAGAGTCCGCAGTGCTGCACTTGGTGGAGATGGAACTCGCAGTGATGGGAGGAATTCCAGAAATGGAGGAGGGGATGATGGAGATGATGGGAACGGGAATAAAAGTGGTACTGGAAATGGTAAAAAAGATGACAAATCAAAAATGTCACTGGCTGAAGAATGTTCTCGTCTCTACTCTCAGATGCGAGAAGCTGAAAGGGAGTGCTACGAGCTCAACAAGAGGCTTGATGCATGGAACCGTCTCAACCGGGATGCCTTGGCAGTTCATGGACCCAGAAACCCATTCTATGATACTCCTTTCTGCTACGTACCGACACCTTGCGCTGTTTGCGGCACTCAACTGACTTATTATATACTATCCCTTCTTCACGCAGTTTTCATCACAGATATTTCTCATTCTGAACATTGTATCAACCGAGATGTAATAAAAATTTTGCTAAAGGAACCCAAGGGATCATGCCCTCAGTTACTTGAATTGAAGCGCAGGGTCATTATCACACTCGCCTCTACCTCTAGCACTATATCAGAACTGGTTTTGAAAGAGCTAGAAATGAGGCTTGTTGCTGTTCAGGATGAAACAAGTGCTGCAATTCTTGGCGAGCTTGCTGAGCTTGCAAATTCTGATTTCTCTGGTGTTGATCTAAGCTCTTATTTGGACCTGGCAATTTCAACATTGAACGGAAATATGTGAAAACATGAATTAATTTTGTTGAAAAGAAATAAAAAAATTTGAATCAATTTTATTGAAAATCTATTCATGGACAAAACATGATCTTCCTTATGAAAGGTGTTGAACATAATTGTTGATATCTGGTAGGTAGTAAATATTTCACAATGGCACTTATTCACATTGGTACTACAACCAAATTACTCGTTAATTTGGAGTCCAAAAAATTCACGCAACGAAAAAGCTACATCCTGAAATTAGTGAATCACAACAATATCCTTGCTTCTTTTAAGTAAAAATAAAAATGAACAATCAGGAGGGTAGCTCAATGCAGTAATAGAATACAAGTGTGGTTTAAAAGATTATGCACAAATCCCTTTTCTTTTAATGTGACATTTTGCTTTTAATACTTAAGTTTCTTCCTCAAGAATCAACATGATTTTAGCAATCTGATGATATGAACCTAGAGCAGTTTTGTCGGTGTCATTGTTCTCTCTAGAAGGAATTTCTTGGGAAAGGATGCATAATTGAAATAAATGATTAAGTGCCACTCCTTTTGATAGGTTTATTTGAATTTTAAAATTAAAACTAACTCTCTCAACTAGGCTTGACTAATAGCAAAATCTAAAGTCTAAGGCTTGTAACCTTAGAGTCCCATACTTACTACAGTAGAGATACGACTAGGACTAGAAACTATGGTACTAGTATGTATTAGGTATCTAGGCTAATAGATAGAACTATTTTTCAAAAGAAAACAAAAAAAATCTTTTCACGCATTTTTACTTGACGTAGCTTATTGTCACCCGCGGCTGCCCACGGTCGCCTAACGTCGCATGTCACCTATGGTCGCCTGCGGTCACCTAACATCGCCTGATGGTCGCCTAACGTTGCCTCCCGATGAAAAAAGAAATTTGATAAATTTCAAAAAAATCTCCAAAAAAATTATATATTTTGACATTTACAAAAATCCAATTATTTTCATTTCTGATT
>JALLOT010001044.1:0-16479 GCA_036939595.1 Thalassiosira livingstoniorum | reverse complement strand
GAACAGAAATCAGCAGGAAATCCTGGGTATAGCTCCAATCTGTGAGATTGGGATTATTTAGTTATCATTTCCAATGCTTTGCTAAAAACTAAAAAAAAATAAGAGCAGAACAGAGTGTACCATATCTAAGTATGGTACTAAGTACATAAGTAAGTGTGGTAGCTCTATCCATGTGCTTACTTAGTTCGGTGGGTAGACTATTGCCTATCACAACTTGCAACCTAGACAATCACATCACTTCCTATCTAGTGCACAGAATTTTTGTTTAAAACACTGTATTGAATTTTTATACATAACAAAAATATTAGGTCATTTGTACTATTTCATCTCATTATGTGATACTGTTTGACCACAGTTTAAGTTTAACACCTTGCTTTATACATATCATACATACTTTTGGTTGAACATAATGCTCATAAGAGTCAAAATTAAATATTTGCATAGACCTTATGGCACTAACTTTGGTTGTGACCTTCTCAATATTTGTTTATGATTCATCAAGTCCAACTGATGGAACAACTTCAATATTTAGTCAAAGTCATTTTTTCATGATTCTTTAACTCTCCAAAATATTGATGCAGCCCTGCACTATTTTTACTCTCTTGTGTTTGTGTGCTTATGCAATATTGTTAGTATCCCAAAAATAAGACTAAATCATAATTTCAAATATTCTGCATATTTAGAAATTATATTTCCTTTGTGCACATTTCTTGTCTCTATCTTGCAGCTGGTAAATCATGCACATAACATTAATTTTCTAGTAGTCTCAAATTTTGAATTGAAAACTCAAAACTTGAAATCTTTTTCATGGTGAAAGACATCTTAATAAGTGGAAATCCATGGACTTAGATGACCATGTTCTACTACCTCAAAACATGTGTGAGTTAGTGTTGGGTCTGGATATACAATGTTGAGTTATTCCAACAACTTTTTGAAGCACTGTTTTTACAATATTTCAATTCTACTACAATATTTTATGTTTTTTAGTTAAACTGACATTTTCTATTTGAATTCAATGATTTGACAAATTTAGGAAAAAGAACCCCAATAATCAGCACAAATGAGGCATCAACCCTTCAAAAAGCATGTATTTGCTTCCTTCAAAAATTGAATTAAGTTGTGAATAGTTTTTGGGTAAAAACCTTCCTTTAAAGTCTACAACCTGCTCCACCCATTCAGTCAAAGCCACCCATCATTGTGCCATCATTATGACACCATTGCTACCATAATCACCATATTCCCCATTGCTCCCATTGGCGTTGCAGCTTCCACTCAACCCCCAAGTCAGGCATGCAACACAAACATGAATTGCTCACATTTCTAATTTAGAAATGGGCATATATGGATTTTTTCACTACCCTATTGATCAAAACAGAGGCATGATTGTTAATTATTGCTGTTTACATGTGTCCGTGATGCTTTAGTCATTGTTCACTGTAGAAGAATGATAGGTTGCTTCTCATAAACTAGTAGGAATATTGGTGTTGCTGCTGTGGATGAGTAAGGTTGTTGATAAAAATTGGAATAAGAAAAGAGAGAACTCATGTTTTGGGTGATAGAAGGGTGAAGTCACTGCCATTTCCATTGTCATTGCCATTGTCATTGTCATTTTCATTGCCTACCACAATTTTGATAAGGCTACATGTGTATTGATCTTGATTTTTGGTTGTCAATTGTGTTGCCTTTTTTTTAATTTTTTTTTGCAAACAGCAATTTACACAGGATTTAATTGTGTACTTGCCCTCAGAGTCTTCAGAATCAATCTCCACTTCGACAAATTTAGTTATCTTGGATTTACAAGACTTTAATTATCAGTTTTGATGCTTTGTCAAAAATGTCAATAAATGGATCACAACCAATCAATCTAAGTTCTTAGAAGATAAGAGTAACCAATTACATACAGCACCTTGCACATGGTACTAATGACCACTGCAGCACTTTGACACTGGAATCATATCTTGGTACTCCATGTAGCTTGATTTCTATGCTTACTGAACCAGTAAAATATCTATCATTAATAATTTCCATTAACCATACTCAAATTTGCAAATGTGGAAAATTAGGGGCATGTCCCTTCGTCATCTCATCAACAATTTTTTATTGCTTACCACAGTTGAGCTCCTTGTTCTTCCTGGGTATGGTGATGGCTTCAAAACATCAAATGTTTACACAAACTTCACGTCAATAATGCTATAGCTTGTGATATGTTCTATTTGAGTTTAACCTTTTTTACGCATATGTGGGCATTATCAAGTCTAATTAATGGAGCTCATTCCATCTTCAGAATGTGCAATATTTCTGTAAACTCCCAAATATTTTGACTTGGTTTTGAACTACTTGTGCTTCTGTTAAAATACAGAAGGTATTCCAAAACTAAGACAAACTCACAAATTATAATATTTTATATTTGAGAATGCATTCTTTTCATCCACATGTATATTAACTTTCATTTAATAGTAAGAGCTAACATTAGGGGGGATGGATTTTCTGATCTGTCCATCTTTAGTTCCGCAAAAATACTCTCAGCCCCAGTACTGAATTCCCACTTAAATCCAAATGATATAAAAAATCAGAATTTATGTCCAGCCCTCAAATCAATATCAAGGTTTCATTACAACAATCAAAAACCATAATTTCTAATTCTATTGATGTGTTATTTTCCCAGACTGTGCCATCATCAAGCTACTTCTGCAAACACAATAAGGTTGGTTGTCACATTGTGAAATTTTACATAAATCAGAGTTTATGTGGGATGAAAGACACTAGTTAGGAACACTATTTAATTCATTTGTTTATCAAAGAACAAATTCAAAGTGGTGGCTTGATTTCCATCAATGTTGTCACACTTTGCACTGTTTTTCCCTGAGAAGATGGTGGGTGGTACTTTCAAAAGGGAATTGAAATGGGAATTGAACCAACCCCAGACCAACAAAACGAATCCAAACTGTATCTAATAATGAGGCTGATGGCAGGTGTTGCCCTCAATGGTTTTGTTTCTTTCAAATAGCTTCATTTTAAATTTATTTCTTGATATCATATCTTATCTGACCCCAATCAGGTATTTGCAGTCTAGTGCACATCTAGTAGTCAGTCGAATACCATCACCATTGCTACTATTATTACATTAGGCCTTATATTTTGGTCATGAGTGTTTGACTGGAGAACACATTCCAAAAAGGGAAGATGGTATTGGATGATTGATAAATAACAAAACAAGAATTGTTTCAAGTAATGATGATATATTCAATCATTATAGCAGTTATTTTAAAAAGTTAGAGAGCATGTGTTGAACTGTGAAATTCATGTAGGAATGAATGTCCTTTTTATTTATGCTGAAGATTGTACATGCATAGGGTTTTCCAGTATTTAACATAGGGATCACTAAGAAGTACTATTTTTATGAATTTACTGTTTCAGACAGCAACTAATCTTCATTTATGGTAGCTCTGTTCTGCATTTTTCTTAAGTAAATTCCCCATTCTCTTTTTTCACTAATGCCCTCATTTTGGTGAGGGAAAAAAGGTTCTCCTGGACAGGGAATATTATTTTTCCTTACTTTTGGGGTAATTTATGTCTCTTCTGGGTCCCACAGCAGTAATCGCTCACAAAGGGAATTTATGTATTCATTTGTCTTCTTATTAAAAAAAATCAAATTTGGTCAAAAAAATTGTTAGAAAAAGGAAATGACATATTTAAGACAGTTCTGGAACCACCTGTTACCCAGATCCCAATCAAGTGCAAGTATAGAAGGCAAAATTACTAACATCAAAGTACCACATGGACTAACGACACCCATATTTCCCACTTCTTTCACCAAATATCCCCTTTTCCCCAAAAGTCTTCACAGAATAATGCAAAGAACAAAGCACTTTCCTTGAGATCTTTTCATTTTCCCCAAGGAAATTTCACCATTACCTGTTTTTCCCACCATTTTTCCCACTCAAGGGAAAAATCATAAGAAACACATCCTAGTATGATAGTATGAATGCACCCCTATCTCCTATCCAACAATTGGCTAAAAGATAAACTATCAAAAACAAGAAGTACCATGCCATGATGAAATGAGGTATTTTTAATGGTAGCAAAGATTATTTATAATAGTTCCGTTATACAAATAGACGACAATAAATTTAAACTAAAATTTTCGGTACTTTAGTTTTACCATTTTGCTGAAACCTGGTTCATTTTGCTGTTTTTCAATCTTGATTTTCTGAGCACAAAACTTCAAATGCAACACTTTGTTTCATATCCACATTCATGTAGTTGTAAATTTGCCTGATAATCTTTAATAGTAGTTGAGGGATTAATTGCTGTATTGTATTGTGTATGACAAACATAATGTGGTAGTGGCATTAACAAATATCTAAGAACCAAGAGTTCAGTTCCATATTCTCCTTTCTTATTTTCATCAGCCATTATTGCACTGTTTTTAGTGAAGATGATGTCACTAATTCTGATGTTTGTATTTCCTCCCCCCTGGGTCGTTGACATCCAATATGATGACTCCTGATTGCTCACAAACCAATACCCAACTGCCAACATGGTAATGATGCTGCTATAACCACAATGATAATGTGGAAGGCATGACAATTTCTTTTGTCACATCTCTTGGGTTTCCTCAACATCATCATCATTGTTGACAAATGGAGCAGCAATCAACTCTTATTTTTTATCAGTTTTAACAATCTTGATATCAATTTTCAACATTCAGGAATGAGGCTGTTGCAATGGTGCTGGAGGAAATATGGGAGTTTGCTCCTCCTTGTATTGGGTCTTTGTTGATATTTTTGCTCTTTGCTCTTGATAGAGCAGTGAGGCAGGTCAAAACAAAGTTTTGAGTCTCTAACCTGGAACATGGGAAAAAGAGGACAACAGGAAAGCATCAAGGAATAACTCTGACATGGATACTTCACTAGAAGCCATGCTGCAATACTGGGCAAGATGTCATTTGAGGTAGTTGTCTGTGGAGATGTGGTGGGTGCAAGGGCATGTGTGTTTTTATTTTGTCATTCTGGGACAATCTGGGTTGCATTGGACAGAGATGAATGATTCCGTCACCGGCTTGTTGTTGAATTTTTGGATTTGTTCACCATGATTTGGGACAATGGGTGCCTCCAGAAGTTTCCCAAGCAACACATCTGAGTGTGTGTATTTTGTTGTACACCATTTGTTTGGACCTGTTTATTGGTAAAATATAAAGCATTAATAGACAAAAATAGCAATGTCAATGGCAACAAATCACCAACTTAATTTAAATACAATTTTGAAAGCTTGATGATTTTCTATTACTGAAAGGACAAAAAAATTTTCTCAGAATATTAATGATGGTTAGGGTAGCATCCAAGACAAAGAGGGAAGATTTTTCATAGGACAATTCCTAATACTTTTCTTTGTGTGTCTGTGACGCATCTAATGAGATTGCTGTCCTCCTGATGACACCATTGAAAAGATGACTCTAGTCTTAGTGCTCAATCATACAGTTTTAGTGTGGACATTGTGATAAAAATCTGCACTGGCTCTAATGGAAAGTGGAGTTTGCCATTTGATTATTTAGATGGTGGAGAAAATACTGGTGGTAGTGTGTATTTTATCAAAGGACATTCTCTTTGACCAATTATGTTGTTGGAGTTTCATTGATGATCAACTGTCTCATTTTATGAGCAAGGATGAGTGGTAATGACAACGATGAGGGATTGTCATATGTACAAAATCCTTTTGCTTTTTCTGTGCACATCAGTACAATATGCAATTTTACATAATAATACAGCAGCCTCAACTTAAGACTGCATAACCATTTCTGTTTGCATTGGCAAATTTTCATCTCAGATTGAACAGACGTGAAAATGTGTTTGATCAGTATCATTTTGGCTTTATTGACTTTAACGACCTTGCACTGGATCTACATTACAAAAAAAACTAAAAAAAACTTGCTTACCTTGAAATGGTGATCACAGCCATCATAGTAAGTGATGGACAAGATATAGGAGTACAGCAATAAATCAATTCCCATTGAAGTACAATGTTGCCCCATTGTTATGCCATTACTCAAGCTAATGCAGCAATTATTACAGTAACAACAACTTTAAGAACTCTAAAACAATATCTCTAAATGAACAGCAACACTAATGTTTCAAAAGCTGAAAGAACAGCTACAGTAGCCAAGCAAATGGATTCAAGCGTAATAGTGTGGTATGCTCACAACATCTTCAAATGCTTCCAATTGCTCCTGCAAAAATTGCTTCTTATGAGCATCCCAATTGTCTGTGTGAGTGCGCTTAAATTCGCTACAACACATTTTGACCGCCTCACGAACGCCCAATGATGCACGCTGTTCAAACGAGTGCTTCGACAAGGCAGCCAATGCCTCAGGGACGAATTTTGGTGTATCGTATGGAATTCCAAGAACAACAGCGCACAATACAAAACAAGATGTCTGTTGTCTCTTTGCTCTGTCTTTTTCTTTGGCTGCTGCAGCTTCAGATTCCTCAGGTGTCATTTCAACTGCAACCACATTTTTCTTCTTTTTCTTCTTGAGAGATTTATTGGCAATCTTTATGTATTTCCCGACTAAAAGTTCAAGAGTTTCAGATGGAAAAGCTGCGAGAATGCCTGTCAGGGCACTCATTGCAGCATTACTCACTTCTCTCCTATCATCGCTCAAAAGATTAATTGCGATTGTCATAGCCATGTCATCTTGTTCCTTGGAGATGATGAACTAGCAAAGCCAGTAGAATTAAATTAGAAAAGAAAATTGAACCCAATGGCTATTAGTTAAGAATTTTGTCACTTACTTTGTGCCCGCCTTGAAAACACCGCAGGAAGTGAGCTGCTGCTTGTCGTATCTGCCAAAAATCATGCCCGGCCATATCCTTCACAGTGTCGAGAACACGAGTCATGTCTTCAGGAATGCCATAAGATACCACGCATGACGAGCTTACATCTGCAATGATATAGCGAAACCCCTTGATTAGTTCTGCCTCGATACCACGATTCTCAGGAGAAGCCTCGCCTTCAGTAGTCTGCAATGAATGAAATGCCAATGGGAGTAAGGGGATGATGTATTCCGAGTACTCGTGCTTCCCGTCACCCTTCACGAATTGTAATTGCGTACATAATTAGATGGTGAAAACGAAAAAACATTATCTCCGTTGAGTAAAAGCACAAAACTCACCCAATGTACACAGCAAGCGATGAACTTCCTCGCGGTGCTGAGAGCACGTAGCTCGTCCTTGAACGAGAAGTCTTTGCAAGAGCGGATGCTGCATAACTGGTTGATGATTTCCAGATCGACACTTTGAATTGTGGTCTTGATTATGCCACCATCTCCTTTTGAAGTATTGAGAAATTTTTGATGGCAATAGCAAACCTGGTAAGGTTAAATGGGGTTTAATGAGGTCCAATAAGGTCAAATGTGGTCAAATGATCCAAAAGTGATTCAATAAGTTCAAATGGGGCTCACTCGAAACAAGAGGGACGACAGATAATCCCTGCATTTCTCATAAGGGTGGCTCAAGGCATTCAAGAGACAAGGCAAAAGGTTGTCACTGACATAGATCCAGGATTGACCAAGCTCTTCTGCTGGAGCCCCGACAGAATCATCATCATCATTGGATGACATTGATCTTGGGCACTTTTGGAGCAGAATTTCTGTGTACCACGGCAACTGGCACACTGCCCCAAGATCATCCTCGCTATCCAATTCAATTATTACTGATTGCGCAAGAAACAGCCACTTGGATTGCAAAGCAAATCGATCCGCCAGTGCCGAAGAAGATGTGTCTGGAGAGTAGGTGGCGTCATCGTCCAAGAGAATGCCCGAACATCCACGAATGGCATAACGAAGGAAGTGGGGGCATTGCCTCCACTGCGGAAGATTGGTTTGTATGTTTTGATTGGCGGATCCCCTATTGGTGGAGTCTGTGTCCATCCCACTTGCACCATTCCCATTTGCGCTACCCAAGCTATAGCCCAACTCTTTGAGAGGAACCAAAGCAAACTTTTCTAGCAGTTCGACCACAAAATCAATTTGATCCCCTGATGGGACGTGCCGTTCCACCTTATTCCCACGAAGTTGCGCCAATGTACCCAAGTTATAATACGTCTCTGCAGAGAAGTTGGTGCCACCATTGCCACCATTAGCACCATGAATATTTGAGTACGCCGGACTCGAACACTTCCCAATAGGGTCAGTCTCACACTGACATGCCATAACATGCCTCAACAACTGTCAGTGTACGAAAATATGTAAAAAATCAGTATCAATGACAAAGAAGAAGACACTATTGAGGAGACAACACATGCACACCTTGCAACCCGTTTTGAACAAATTTTTATCTTGAGGTTTGGACATCGCATAGTCAATGGCCGATATCAATGCCTTCTTGTGGTGCAAGCGAATGACGGTGGAGCCAGCATGGCGTACGAGGCCGGAGAGACAACGGAGGCAATAGATTGCCGATTTGTCGGAGCGGTGGGAGAGGTCATTGGTGAGGATGGGGAGGAGGGTGTCAAATCCGCAGCTGGCGGATGTTCCCAATCTAATGTGGCAAGACCACTCGTGACACCGACTCGATGGCATAGTTCGTAGGAGAGGTAGTGAAGGAAAGCACCAAGGGGGAAGGTCCATATTCCGACGTTTGAGGGGTTGAGGTAGGGTTTGACAAAGGTCATGTAGCGGAGTAAGTCTTGGGTTCCTGCGGAAATAGCGGGGGAGGAAGTTCCATTATTGCTGTCATGGCTGTCGTTGGTGCCTCCTTCCATGATGACATCCCCGTTCGAGCCACCAGCATCATCCGCAAAGTTTTCGGGATTTCCCTCATTCGATGGAACTCCATGAGGCCCAGCACAAAACAAGAGCAACTTGGTCAATCTCCCTACAAAATCAATCCCCTCTTCGTATTTTGAGCCACTTCCCACAAAGGCCTTGAGACGATATGAAAAGTTTTGTTTGTTGGGGGGGGCGGCAGGGAAGGATTTGTCAGCGGAGATTCCGCCAACGGGGATTTGGAGCCTGTGGAATGAATGAAAAAACGCATGGAAAATGAGTCACGAGTGATACTAGCCAATGATATTGTTTGATGGAAAATGAATAGAAATTTCCCGCCAAATCAATGATAGAAAACAACAGTGGAAGTTCCATCTAGCACTTAGTCACTAATGACTCACCAATACGCACACTGCGTCAACAAATGCTTCCTCAAAACACCCCAATCCCACCCTTCACACTGCACCACATACTATACTTCCTCGCCCTTCCAAACATGACCATCCACAAAAAATCCCATTCCGGACACCGATCCACACTTGTCCAACTCTCCATCCATTTCAGTATGACTTTCAAATAATACTCGGTGGAGCATTTGGAAGGATGGAATAGGTAGAGGATGATGAGGGCACGGAAGCACGAGTTGGAGGGGGTGTGGTAGAGGAGGGAAGTTTGGGTTGTCTGCCAGATGGAGAGGGCTGTGGCATTGGCAGTAAACTGGGCACGACCAGCAGTACCGGAAGGACGGATCCCCTGGTCAAAAAAACGCCAACAACTCCTTATCAAATTGACAGTCGATTTCAAAACACTGTTCAATCTCGATGGGGATGTGGTGGGGGGAGTTCCCGCCTTGTGTTCGTCCAGGTAGGGAGCAGTGCGGAGGAGCATTCGTAGGAGGGATTGGTGCGAGAGAAGGAGCATCCAGCGTTGGGACGGTTTGTTGGCAGTCTTGTCGTCTTTCTCGTCATCGAGGTACAAGGCGGCATTGCTGACGGACTTGAGCTGATCCTTCTTGGATAGCAATAACAATGCTACGGAGAGGAGGGCCTCTCGGGCAGGCGAGGGGAGAGCTAAGGGACGGGAGAGGTCTTCTTCCAATTCTTGAGAGGTTTGTGGGTGCTTTGAAGTTTCAGTTGAAGGAAGGCTTTGCTTTTCATCGGCGACACTGTCCGCATCGGCTACATTGGATGCATCATTTTCATCAGTGGCCGCACGTCCCCTACCGGCCGTCATGTCCATGACGAGACTTCCATCCTCCATTCGTTTCAACATGGAATCCTTCAATTCTTCCTCGCTGAAATTCCCGCCCAGAATGGAACCAGCAGCGTCAAAATGAAGGGATACTCTTCTACACCTTCTTCGTTTTGGAGGAGCTTCTGATGTTGTTGTTGTGGCGGGTCGTTCCGATGCCTTTGATTCCGCCGTTTCTTCAATTGACATGGTTGACACAGATTTCATAATCTCATCCTCCATGTTCCCGGCATTATCATCTTCAAAGACGTCCTCCACAATCACCGTGGCCGAAAGCAAAGTCGAAACTTTTAGAATGATTTGACACAATTCAAATTGAGAAATGCCATTGTGTTTCAAGTAGCCAAGGGAGGACAGTTGGGTGTGGAGGAGGGAGCAGGTTGTGGTGGAAGTTTTGTTGAGTGTATGTTAGAATTTGTATTTCATGTAGTTGATTCGAGACATGGTTTTTCATCGATTCGAATATGAGAGATGGATACAAAATGAGAGAGAGGCAAAGGAGGCAGGAGGGGTCGGACAATGAGCGGTGACAACGTTTAACAGCAATTTGACAAGTATGAGAAATGAAATAAGATGGAAGAAAGGAATCAATGCCACGAGATATTTTCAAACGTATCTCAGAATCGTCAGCCGTAGGGCGAAACGGAAGCGATTTCTCTGAGTGAAAACAAGCTAACAATCATTCATAGACTGTGACTTTCGTCCAGATTACATATCAACGAAAAATTTAATCGCGACTGTCTAGTTGCAATCTGCTTGCCGCGCAGTAAAAAACAATTGTGCCATGAGAAGGAAACAACGTCGTTCTTAGTTGGCAACGTCTCAATTCGCCAACACTGTTGAAGGGCTCAATCAATCTGCCCATGACTGAGTGAACATTCAATCAAACAATTTTAACATATTTCTGCCAGGAATACACACCACGGTTACCGGAGAAACAGCTCCAGAACCTCACAACATTATGTACGTCGGCTCAATTTCGATTCCTTTCCAGTAGCATTCTGCTACAATGACTTCCGGCGTCCAACGGATTCCCTCCTGCCCAATGCCGCACAATGAAACATCGTACTTGGTCCTCCAATATCAAAAGCATAGCAAGTCTTTCAAAGGTATTGAATTTTCAATTATTTGCACTGTTGCCCCATTACTCCGTTGCTCCATTGCCCCATGTTCCCCCTCGCGGTTCCCTTCCACCGTCGCTGCCTGACAACAATACCACAAGCAACATCCAATGCCCCATGGTTATGTCTTCATCTTTGTTCCAACCAGTCCAGGGCTAGGATTCCATTCAAATTGTTACCGCGTTGGTACTGCAACATTTCTGTAACATGCCAAAATTCAAAACCCTCCCCGAATCATTGCCAACAGTGACATACGCCTCCAAATGAATCAAAATCAACACATCAATGAGTTTCCATCCAAAACCTACCCAACAAAGAGAACTTGGAAATATGATCCTCTTAACTCAACGGTTTCTAAAAAGTCTCCAAGAGTGTCATGGTCATGGTCATGGTCATGGGCAGACCATCGGCAAATACGAAGTATGAGACAAGCGACAATGAATCAAGAATAATCCCTCGCCATCCCTAGTCATGTCAGGTTATGTTGACACCCAGTCATTTTACCCAGCCGACACCCATTTCCAACAATAACCACCAATAACGATCCATTATTCATCATTCCAATCACGTGTTGAGATATGATTTGCCAGCAACAGCATTCATCCTCACTCCTCTCCCCCACACATTTGCCATGATGTAGGGCGAAATAAGCAAAGAAACGTCCTCTGAAATGACTGAAATTTCCTAATTTCAGCATCCAAAGATGTGACAAAACCCAATGAGGATGGAATGCCGCAACAGCGTGCCGCTAACCCAAATAGTGCGACTTTCATCTCTCCATCTCTCCACCTCGCCATCTCTCCAAAAATAAATTTAAAACATGTAAAACTATATCTCATTTCTCTGTGGACAGTGAAAGTGGCGTACCATGGAAGTGGTCTCTTCCCCTTCTTCATCTTCGTCATCCACATCCTCTCCATCCTCTCCATCCACACCTTCATCCACAGCATCAGCCTCTCCTTCAACATCATTGCCACTGTTACTTTCATTGCTCCCTCCAGCAGACGATAGATTTTGTTGATTTAGTTGTTGAGTGGTGGTGGTGGTTGTTGCTGTTGCAGCTGCGGCTGCGGCTGATACTGCTGCTGATGTTGCTGCTGCTGCTGATGATGTTGTTGTTGGTCATATTGCTGCTGCTAATACTGTGGTTGCTGCCCTCCATTTCCAAACTGCTGCCGATTCTAATGTTGCTGATTCGGATGTTGAGATGGTCCATTGGAATTGGCATTCAAATCCAACTCTCCAAATTCGCCCTCCTCCAGCGCGTCCGACGAATACACCGACGAAGAAGCCAAGTTTGATTATGAATCCGTCCATGCCGGAACCAACAGAGCATTGGGTAGATGGTAATTTGGGTGGTGGAGGTCCTGCCACAAAATCAAAATCTCCCACCAACACACCACTAAAACGCCCACCAAAACACCTACAATGACACCGACCCAACCGCCCACCCAAACCATAGTGTTACAGGTGTTGCTGTTGTTGCAGTGGGTGGCGGCGGTGCCCCAAACAATTCCGCTGCAGTATTTGCACCATCCTCACTGGGTTCAGCATTGGTCGCATTGGTGGAATCCAGAGGAGCCACGACATCCGCCAATCGCACGCCACGATGCCATGGACGACGTGACTGTTCCGATGGATCCTCCTTCATTGGTCGGTGGTGTATTAGGCACAGTTGGTGCATTAGGTGCATTTGCGGCAGTAAATGCAGTCGGTGCAGCTGTCCTTGGTGCATTGGGTAGAGCAATTTCTGCTGTCGCTGTTGTAGATGTTTTGTGGAAGGGGCTCCAAACGCATCTGCCGCATTCAAAGGAAGTCGAGTCTGCTGCTGTTGCTGCTACTGATGATGTGGTTGTTGCGGAATATTTGGACCCGGTTGGGGTGGTTGAGACGGCAGCGGCTCAACGTGAGACACCACATCCGCCAACCGTCCCAGCAACGCTGTCATATTCCCTGCAATCTTGGAAGGGGAGATCATGGTTGCAATCACAGATATTCCCCCCATTGCACCAATGTCGCTCATTCCACTCATCCACTTATGCCGCACGTGGAACCAATTCCAGCCACCGAACTTCCAATTCCCCACGGACATTGTTGCGGACATTGCTGGCGGCGGAAGTGGCCATGGATCCAAAAGGCGCCAAAGGCCAAGAGGGCGGCTTGGAGGGCGACTCCTGGGACTTCCACTTCGTCTTCGTATTTTTGCTGTTGTTGCTGGCCATTTCCGTGCTGCTCTCCATGTGGTGGTGGTGGTTGCTATTGCTGCTGCGGCTGATACTGCTGCTTATGTTGCTGCTGCTGCTGATGATGTTGTTATTGGCCAAATTGCTGCTGCTAATACTGTGGTTGCTGCCCCCCATTCCCAAACTGCTGCCGATTCGGATGTTGCTGATTCGGATGTTGAGATGGCCCATTGGAATTGGCATTCAATTCAAATCCAGCTCTCCAAATTTGTCCTCCTCCTCTTCTGCATAGGAGGACTCTCAATGCAATTGATGCACTCAATGCAGTGGAACATGAATCGCATTACATTGCCTCTGTCACCGCCAACACAATGGTACTTGAGAAAGGTGCAGTTCAAGCAATGACTGCCCCAGGTGCAACCTCCGTATCAACGCCAGGCAGCCATCTAATCGCACCCTTTCTCGTTTTCCCGTAGAGTGCGGCAATGACAAGAATGCAAACATGGATTCACGCATTGATAGGCCCAGATTTCTGTTATTAAGGACTTACTATGTATCCCTCTTTTTCAATTGTCCCCACACTTTGACCAAACTTGGTCAACATGACTAAACTCGTCTTGACCGCTTCAATGTCCCCCGAGAAAGATTCCCTTAGGTGCTCTTTGATCTATGTACGAAGCGACTCATCAACTTCATCAATACCAATGATTTCTTCCAATGAACTGTCGCGTCATCCAGTTCCAACTCCAAACTCGGCGCCTTTCTCAACACCTTCTCCAGCCTCCAGCATCAAATAGGCCGATAACAATCCTCCACGGGCTTTATCTCGTAGTCCCAACCGGGCGAGTTGGGCACTGGAATCGTAATAGTGGAGCAAGGCACTGAATCCTCCCTCGGCGGGGTTAGTTTCATTGGGAGCAATGGGGACATTGGGAGCATTGGGAGCAATTGGAGCCCCGGGAGGATGAGACGCAACGATCATTGGCAACGGGGGCATCAATGGCAACAGAGGCAGTGCTGGTGGTTGCGGCGGTGGAAGCGTAGGGTGGATTTTGCAATAGTTGACATTGGCCATGGGGGGAGCGACATGTCGACCTTGTTCACCCAATGGGCCGTACGGCAGCATTGGTGGATTTGTCGGATTTACCAAGTTGGGGTTCGGCGAAGGATGGGAGTGGTACGAAGGATGAGAGGGATGGAGCAACGGATGGGGCAACGCACACGGCGACTGCTGAGGTTGCTGAGGTTGTTTCTCCAAAGAATACTCGCGCCGCATCATTGCTGTTTTCGAGATTTTTTGTTTGGGAGAAGCCAAGTTCGTGTGACATTGAAATGAAAGACCATCACGACCTATCACCTATCACGACTCAGCCAATGTGGAGACAGAAAATCATTTCTAATTTTTCTCCAAATAACTATCCAAAAATAATAATGATGTCCACTTCACAGCTCGATCAAAAACAACTCCTCATTCATTCCATCTCTCTTCACTCTTTGGTCTGACCCCCCGAACTCCCATGACATTCGAAGGATCCCTCACGCACATATTGGGAATGCAGCAGTGACAGAGAATCGCACGGGCTCAGATGACAAAAGGGGTGCAGTGGATCATTGTTGTACTTTTTTCTATGAAAGTTCTGGTTCTGATCTGCAACATGTTTCTCTCAAAACATGGCAGTTTTCCACAAAGAAAAAGGCATTACCCCTTACTCAATGGCATTCAGCGACGACATCAAAAAAGGTCATAAATTCAAGGCCCGGGGCCTTCGGTTTAAACTCAGCAGCTGCAATGTGAAACCCATAACCTCTCTCATTCCCTTTTCAATTCCTAGTCCGCTCCATTCCTTATCAGTTCCTGCATTCCCTCTCCCCTCTCTCGAAAACCAAAATGCTGCATACTTTATAAAAATGAACATAACCAAGCCAGTGAGTGAGAGGAAATGAATAGATAGAATAAATGAACATAGAGAAACAAACAGGGGTAAATGCTTGCATTTTGCCATTGCAAAAGAACGGGTTTTACCTACTTCGGTTGATGCCGCAGATTGCTGAGCTAACTCGGGAATTCATTCCGGTCCAGACTTCAATAAATCGGCGATCGGCGCTGCCCGAAGCTGAATGGCACTGGAAAAGGGATAGAAGGCGGTAGTCTTTGTTCTATAAGTAGGTGACATTTAGCGGCAGGAGATGCTATGTTGTTGATTTTCATTGCCATTGCAGCAGCCCTCCCGACCTGTTCAGTGTTCAGTGTTCAGTGTTCAGTGTTGTGCAACGGTGACTGAATGATGGTTAGAGGGCAGAAATGGGGCAATAGAATAAGTTTAATTTTTGTAGATTCCGTATTTTTTGCAATTTTTTTAGCATTTAATAAGCTTTTTCCATGCTTTGGCGAAATAAACGAGATCTTCGTATGTAAAAGCCTAATAAAGGAGGAATCCACATCTTTTTTAATTAGGCTGGATAAAAAAATCTCCCAGTTTGTAAGTTGTAATATGTTAGATTTGTATTATTCAATTTTTCAAGACAAATAATGATGATCACAGCCAACCACACACAACACCAACCAAATCATCAGCACATCACCATACTAAACTGCCTAACAAGTAAGAAAAGGCAAAAACCCCAACTAATGGTGTGGTTGTTCCTGCTATTGTAACTGTGTCAAATGCAGGTCTCCACTTGCAGTTTTTTGTGAGCGAACAAGTAATAATGCTAGCAATTGACAGGAAAAAACTGCATGTAGAGACAAGAAAGAGTGATTACATTTGGCGAAGGGCCGGTGTGGGGATTGTAGTCAGAACTGTTGCTGGATGAGAATCAAAAATGGAATGCCCAACACACTCAGACCCACGCCAAAAAACAACAGTGCAAATAAAAGATTAAACCACCATCCTTCATTTCCTATGGTGGAGAAGTTGCCACGATGTCCAAGAAGTCAAAAAGGAAGCCAGTCAGAGGCCATTCTGCCATTCCAACTAAAAAAAGAAAAAACACTCAACGCACAAAAGTATTTTGCTGAATTCATCATTCGATCGGCCACAGCCATTGATGAGCCCTACCATTTCATTCTTCGTGGAGATTGCTGGAAAACTTTTTGTTGTCACTCCTCCCTATCACCTAAACTATTTAGTGCGCTCTTACTCGCAGTCGACTTAGTTTG
>JALLOT010001043.1:0-16483 GCA_036939595.1 Thalassiosira livingstoniorum | reverse complement strand
CTGGTATATTTTTATACAAAAGTACATGATCTACATACAGGTTTCTCATTTTACTCAAAATTTTTACTGATTCAAGTATTGTAATCACACCATTTTTTGTCTTAACAAAGTTTATTTCACATTCTTTCTTAAAAACTTATACTATGTTTATTTCTGAGCTCTAATATTACAATTGAAGTAGAATGCTACTAACAATTCTAGAAAAGTGAGAGCAAAAGCTTGAAATGGCAAGAAAAACATTATATGTGTGGTATGTCAGTGCATTTAGTTGGTCATTGAGGTCTCATTGGTAAAATCAAACCTCGTTTGCTTAGATTTGGGTGTATTACTATCTTTTGAAGCCTTTTGTCCTTGAAATAAAATTCAAAAAGTTCTACAGTAGTGGATCATCTACAGTAAAACACACTGATTAGTACATAGGAATTAAAACAAATGTTGCAATTTTGGGTTATTGTTGTTGTTTATAATTGATTAGCATGTGATAGTGTTTTGTTAATAACAGCAAACTAATACAAAGGCGCAGTTAAAGCAACATTAAGTCACAAACACACTTCGTAGATGATTTACAATGTGTAGTGAGGCTGTTAGACAAATAGCTGTCATCCCCTTTGCTGTGAGACCCAAATTGTCTAGCAATCATCATCTCTTGTCAAGCCCAAACCTGAACATCATTTGAAAGATCCACAGTTACCACACAGGAGAGTTCAATATCTAGAACATTCACTACACTCTCAGCAGGTTTCTTACCATTTTTTGCCCCACCAATCTCACCATCTGGCTGTACCATTGATTCATTCTCCATTGTATTATTCATCCAATTTGTGATTTGCTGAGCTAACAATCAATGCATTTAAAAGTTCTTCAATGCAGCACTATCCTTCTCAGGTGATACCACTGTCCTCTTCTTTCTTGTTATTTCACCCCTCTGCTCAAAGCAGCTCTTCGTGAAATAGAGTAGAGAAAGCCCAATCTAAGATGCAAGGGGAAAGACACTTATGCAGGATGAAACAGGAGGTTATATCCCCCCCCTGGTTGCAAAACGGCATCAATTGACAGTCCCTCCTTCCAAATGGTGTGCTAATTAGGAAAGTCAAAAGGATAAGCTGGATATTGACAAGAATGAATAAATAACTGAAAAATAAAAGATCCCCCACCATGGCAACTCATGGTGACTAGTTCCTCTTTCCCTACATGATTTGGAATATCTATGTGCTCCTTGTCAGGAAATCCAACAACACCAATCATCACACTTTTCAACTCACCTCCTCAGGTGTCAAATTCTATCTTGGTTTTGAGACCCATAGTCTTTTGCAAATTAGACAAGGTTAAAAGTTTGAGCATTGGATATCATCATGGGGCATTTCTCATTCAAACACAATTGAACATTAGCTGAAAAGGCAGCCAAACTCATCATGCCCACTGTATCCCTGACTGTCAGCTTCTTTCTTGGGTTAGAGCTGTCACTCCTGGGGGAAGAGGCAGTAGGTTAAAACCATAGTGCTGTCAGTAGGCTTTATTGAAGGGGGCAGAGCAATCATGGTCAGAATCAATGCTTTTTCAGATTCCATAAACAATATCCATTCAATTCAATCTGCAATAGTTGGTAATAGCTTGCTGTGGCTTGCAATAGAGCCATCTGATCCCATGGATTGGGGGTGAGGACCATTTGTATTTTAACTTTTTTTTTTCAAATAATAAAACATGTAAGTATGCACAAAAGAACAGATATTTTGGAATGAATTTGGTTTAAGCTTAAGTCTCTTAGAACTGTGATTGGTACATTTCTCTCAGTTTTAAAAATGACACTGTAGATCTTATTGATAACAAATAATCAATAGAGCACAGTAGGGGTATGTTCACAGTAACATAATCATCATTATTTGATTTTTTTAATCAATATTTTTTTCGTCAAAATGACAACAAATCAGACAAAGTGTTAAAAAATAACTATTAAGAGCAACAATCAGAATTGACATAAAACCAATCAATATTTTTTTGTTTTTTAGCAGGAAGTAAACTTTATAGAATGATCAATGAACATGTAAAATGACAATGCTCATGAAAGCATATTATTTCCAATGTTATCATCTTTACAATCACTGTTCTTCAAAATGTTTCAGGGATCTACTATTTTTAATCACCATAAATACCTACTGAGCTAGCAACAACCATACACAAATTTTTATTTCTCCCTACATAATACGTAAACTTAGATACCCAAAATACTTTATTTAGACTCTGTTAACTATAAGATGGGTATTTTTAAGATTGAAAGTTTTTTCAATGGAATTCAACATCAGAATCATGTCTTTTCAAAAGATCTCAATAAGTAGTGGGATTTTTTTAATGTTGAAAATGCATATCTTTGAGATATATAAAAACTGGATTTAATACAGAATGACCCTCTGACAGCAGTGGTATACTTTAGTTCTGTTGTGTTTTGAACCATTTAAAAGAAACATCTGACTTCTGAAAAATTGGCCTTCTTTGAGCAAAATTTTGGTCAAAAATTACTAAAATAGGACAAAATTTTACCCACAAATGAAATACATGTCATCATTGTTCCTGAATTCAACTTTTATACACACAGATTTAAGAAGTTAAGTCTATAAACATAACCCTCCTCTTCATATACAGATGTGGACCAACACTACTTACTATTGATGATCCCAATAATTGTAAAAATCTTCAAAATCAACTCAAACTCAAACGGACTAACAGTTCTATAAATGGTTTTAGGAAAGTGTACCAAAAATATTAGATTGTATGCAACAATTTGAATATAATCATATTTCATGATTTTTTGGAAAAAATCTGATGACTATCATTGAAATTTAAAGTCATCAAAAAGAGTTCCTCTGCTGATTGTATGACAAAGACATTCATTAAACCCAATAATACAAGATAAAATATATAAGTCTCAACTCAGAATTTATCTAAGACAGGATATAACCAAAAAAATTACTACTAGCTAAACCTTCCAATTTTTTCATTTAAAATCATTTTTTTTGCTACTTTTGATGTTGTAATTTTTAACTTTGACCAACAGAATAGTGCTGAGGTCTTGGCAAACAGTTGATATCACCAAAAGAGTTGGAAATAAATTGGTTTTGCTTCAAATGTGAAACTTGAATCTTAAACAGTTTTTGGTGAAAAAAATGAATTATCCCTAATGGGAAGTCCTTGAAGTGTATTGGTAGACTTTATTGATCCCATCAAAATAGCTCATATTCTCAAACTTCACAAGAAAGGGATTTCATATATTGGATATCATACAATTCAGCCTCTTGCATGTCATCTTGGGCTTATAATTTTTCATAATAAACAGCAACTTTTCTAAAATGGATAGAAAAATATTACTGCTGATTTATGTAAGAATCAATATATTGGTTTTGGATTTGGCAACTCAGAGCCTCAAGATCAAGAGAGTGTTGGGTTGTGTTCTATTCAGTCTCAAACCTTTTAAGTTTGTGTCACCTTCAAGTCAGTGAACAATGATTTATTTTTTGTATTTTGGTATGTACTACTGACTGTACTCAAGAAAATAATCTACATTATTGCGGTTCATTTCTCGGTGGATCTTGTGACGGTGGTATTCGGACGCATCATCAGGTTCTCTTGTCTCACCATTCTTCAACAATGAGAATTGCCAGTGCCACTGCAGACACGTTTTGTGCCAGACGTGCCAGACACCTTCGCCACACAAGAATCCAATTCTTGAACATGACCGACTACAATACACCATGCATAGCCACCCGCCCGGCCACCCGCCCTCTTGATCGAGACTATTGTAAGTACTTAGGAAGAGAGAGAAAGTCTCCCTAGAGTAGAGAATGCATGCTGTATTGTATCATAACACTCTCTCCTTGTTCCAGGATGCCATTTAAAATATCAAAAACCATAATAGCCTCTGCCTTTTGCGAAAAAGTAAAGTTGGCCTGATTAATGATCAGTTCTGTCCACAATGGGTAATGCAACAAGGCGAAAAAATGTTAGATCTCATCTTGTTCTCATCCAGAGAGAGCTAAGTAGTACTAGAGGTCACAAGTTTAGTGCAACATCAGTGAGGTGATATTTCAGCAGGTATTCAATTGCAGAAACTGCTTCAGTCTTCAGCCTTCAGCCTTCAGCCTTCAGCAACAGCAGAAACAGTCGTCCAATTTTGTATTAATGGCTTCGGTGACGATGCCTCACACACGCTCAAGAAAGTTTTTGTTGGGAGCCTACATGGCTTTTTCCTTCCTTTTGTCATACGTTGCACTTGCAACAAACGCTCCAGAGACATTCACTGCTACAAGGACCCCGTGGGAATCATGGGGGTTCAACGGAATCACAAATTCGAGCGACATCCCTCAATTCGTTACCATAACGTTTGACGATGCTGTAACTACCACGGCAATAGAATACGTCCGACCGATTTTGGAGTCCGTTGACGAACGAGGATGCAACGTCAAAGCAACCTTCTATGTTTCCATTGATGGAGTAACTGACTGTAATTTGGTTAATGGTCTTCGCAAGGGACTCAACGAAATAGCAACGCACACGTTGAACCACATTGGAAACCCAAGCTTGGCCGAAATTGTTGGTGCTAAAGATTATCTGGTTGATCAGTGCGGCGTGCCCGAAAATGAGGTCGTAGGCTTTCGTGCACCTTTCTTGTCTTGGTCTCAAGCAACGCTTGAACGGCTGAGTCAAGCGGGATTTACCTATGATTCTTCCATTGGCCCCTTGGACTTCGTGGAGTCGGATTTCGGCAAGAGGGAACTATGGCCATTTACCTTGCACGATGAAAGTTTACCCTCATTCCAATGCAACGGTTGTCCTATCTCACCTGTCAATGGTTTGTGGGAAGTCCCCATGTGGTTTCACTACATTGGTCAGTCTGTTCAGCCACCCATGGACTACATCACGGGACTTGGAGATCTGTTCAGGCATACATTGGAAAAACGGATGGGACCAGGTGGAAATCGAGCCCCCATGGGTATTTTTTTGCATGCAGGTTATCTCGCTCAAAAAGGATCACAGTTAAAAGCATGGATTGACGAAACACTCGCCAACGAACCCGATGTGTACTTTGTGACTGTTTCCGAAGTTCTGAATTACATGCGAAACCCAGTCGATAAGGAAACTTATCGACAGCAATACAAATCGAAACAATGTTCTAATCAGCAAACAGGATGTTTCCCCCCAGGAGTAATGGGATGTTACCATGGTAATTTCGACGCCGAGACTTGTCAGTGCGAATGTTGGTCCCCGTTTTGCACCAATGCTAATGGAGAATGCCTTGCCTTCGCTCCAAACTGCGTGACGCCAATGCCAGTTAGTTCGGATGCTGTGCTAAGCACGAGCCCACCTACAATTGGACCGATTTCATATCCACCTTCCATGCCTCCTACACAAAACCCTATTCCTTCTCCGACATTAAATCCAACAAAGGTAAGGTGGCATACGCAAAAATGAAAGCAGAAGCGATTTTTCTGCATGAATTCATTTGCTGTTTTGTACTCATGTAACTGCTATGATGTATTTTCGTGCCCTCTATAGAGTCCAACCGCATCACCCAGCACAAGCAACCCCACGTCTTCTCCAACAAAGAGCCCGACTAATTCTCCTACAAAAGTAAGTGAATTATTCTCGCCTGTCTTCGATTTTTATAATTTAATCGTCTCATTTTTTCATTTGAAATTCTCTTCGGAAACCGATCCAGTCACCGTCAAAGACTCCAACACAAAGTCCAATTTCTTCTCCAACTCATTTTCCAACAAGGGTGAGATTTTTTGGCTACGCAATTTTGATGTACCGATGAAGTGCTCTTTTTTGCATGCTCTCATGCTTTTTCGTTTCTTCTTCTACTATTTTACACTAGAATCCAACTACATCACCTACAAAGCAACCTACCTCGTCGCCAACACCGAATCCAACAAACGTGAGCCATAAATTCCCTATTTTAAGTTCGTCTGAAACTTTTTTTGTACTAATTTAGTGATGAATTCCTTCTCATATAAACGTTACCAGAGTTCATCTATGGGCCCAACAAGAAATCCAACGTCGTCTCCAACTCTTAATCCTGATACGAATGTGAGAGATACA
Organism: Thalassiosira livingstoniorum; assembly: GCA_036939595.1. Taxonomy (NCBI): domain Eukaryota; phylum Bacillariophyta; class Thalassiosirophyceae; order Thalassiosirales; family Thalassiosiraceae; genus Thalassiosira; species Thalassiosira livingstoniorum. The sequence goes on along the minus strand of JALLOT010001043.1, from coordinate 10,393 downwards.
TTGTTGAATGGTTCTTTTATACTTCTATCATATTTGTTTAACATTCTCACGGACATCATTGCATTTGCCACAAAATTAGAGTCCAACGGATTCTCCCACCACAAGGCAACCCTCTTCATCGCCAACGTTCAACCCAACGGAGCCTCCCACTGGTTCGCCAAGATTCTTTTCTCAAGTATACGTCGGTGCCGAAAGTGGCGGCGTCAGTGAAAATGATCCAAATGAAGCAGCCTCCGACATGGAGGTGAATTTTGAAAGCTCATACTCTGGAAAATACTACGTCGACTGGAGAGCCGGCGGAAGATGTGTCAAAGATTCATCCTCCGTTAAGCCTGACCAAAGTAAGAGAGGTTCGTGGCAAAGTGTTTTTGACACAGTTGAGCTCTGCTGCGCTACCATAACATGGATGTCGTTGTTAGAGTGCAGCTCTGAGTAATCGATTGCTCGTCCGATGGTACCATGACATTTGTTTCGAGATAAAGTGTCTAAACCGGCACATCACATAAGCAGAAAACATGTCACGGTTCAAAGACGCAAGTCAACAGCAAAAAAGATAGCAAGGATGCATTGATCTGAAGAAAGGGAAATTCGGTTGAAGATTTGAAATTCGCATCGCTAGCAAATATTTGTATCAAATGGTGCCAATCACCATTTGGTTGTTTTTCATTCCAAAACAACAATTTTGAAGAACATTGTTTGATTTTTTTCCTTTTGTTTAAATCCATCTATTGATATTAAACTTATCATTTACATAACTTATATTTATCAAACACGGACCCCACAGACCCATCGCATGCGCGCTGGCCACTAAGGCGTTCCCCATACTTGTACTTGAGAGTGCATGTGCTTTGAAAAGTTTGATTCCAAGAATATGTGCATTGACTGACATATTCAACAGGGATGATACTTTAATCACGAATATTAGAGAAGAAAGAGGAAGAACATTGTTAACATTGCACTTTCTTCGTGCTTTTGAAATTGCCTGAGCACGTTATTATCTGTTGCATCACCTTGACTTAATTTCCACAAGTTCCTATTTGGTAGCTGCACATTGCGAGGACAAAATATTATGAGATGTTGAATGTTTTCTGAACCATGCAACCAGTAGATCCTTTCACCTAACAGATAGGTGCAAAACTGCAGATGGAATCGTTTAAAATAATAATGTACAAGATGCAGGACCATGATTTCCATTGTTCATCATGTGAGACCTAAATAATTTACCAATTCCATCTAGGAATAGGAAACAGTGCAATCAAAACTTCATTTCTTGCTACAAAGTGATCAAGAAAAAATATTTGTGATTAAGCAAAGATTATTGCGGAACTTTTAGTAGCCCAGAACCATGCAATGGATTTGCTTAACATTTTAAACCCCAAAATGAGAAAATGAATGAAGAAATAAAGTTAAAAAGATACAAACAAGAACACACCACACCCAAAATGAGATTGAAAGATTTTGGAAAAGTAAATTAAGTACAGATCTGAATCAAAATACTAACATGGAAATCTTGCATTAAGCTACATTTTACTCCTCCAGTAAAAAAATGATGATGTCTTTTAGCAGACATTCTTGACTCATTGATTGTTTGATTGGTGTGCTTTTTGCTTCATAACAACTACTGAGCAATTGTACCTTCAAAACCATTCTGCACAAAATGACATCCACAATAGAAAAGATGCGTAGAGTGAGTATAATAGAGAAAAAACATGCACACCCAACACCTCAAGCAACAACCACTGTGTGGCTGAGGAAGTTTTTTAGCTAGCAAGAAGAGTAAGTTAAGAGATGAGAAAAAAAAAGTGAATAGTGATATTTCAGTGGGAACAGTAGCTTTATTGTAATGGAAAATAATTACCGCCTCTTGTTTGCTTCAATTGGCCAAGAATTGAAAAGTAATAAAAGATAATGTGTTGGGGACAAACAGATGTATTTTTTCTTGTGTGTCTCAGATATGCACAGTTCAACTGCGGGTTAAACACATACTCCCTAACTCTTAGTCATGAAATAATAAAAACATTAGAATGGAGCTTATCAGGCTTCCATAGCACAATTATCAGTTCATTACCTGGGACATATCACCATGCATAAGTTGAAAGTCAAATAGCAAAAAAGTAAAAAAGTTTGATTGATAGTAAGCATCAATTGTGCCATCATGTTTAGCTAAACAAAGCTGATAGGAAAAGCAACATCCAAGTGAGTGAAGTCTAGAAAAATCAGACCACCAAAAGAAAACAATACAAGTCAGTATTGGTAGGAGGTAATATCCAAATAGCAGTAATTAGAGTAAAATTGTAACACAAGAAATTAATGGAATAAAATTACAAAGATGGAGGGGTATGTACTTAGAATGTTTTTTCCTGTGGTTTTGTTTGAAAGAATTCAGGGCATTGAAAAATTTCATGGGAGCATTGGATTGATACATGAGAAAAGGGAAAGTATCAATGAAAGAAGCAAGAAATGAATCAGAACAAAAATTTTGGTAGTAGTTTATATAAATATAAGATATCAGAAAAGTTACAAAACAGAAAATCAAATAAAAATTGAAAAAATACTGAGCTTACCAATCATTCCAAAACTAAAAAATTGTAAACAAAAACTTGAAAAATGTAAAGTAAAAGCATTATCCACGATATCACAATCAAAGAAACAAACAAATGAGTAGAAAACAAGTGAAAAGAAAGAACAAAGATCATGCCAAACAGGCTTAACATGATTTTTGAGTGAAACCTAAGAAAACCAACAATGAAAAAGTTGCACATTTTAGTAATTCAGACCAACAACAATAAAATTGACTTATGTTTCTGATACAATAAAATACTAACAGAGAGCAAACTCATTGTAGAGTCACCTTTGAGCTGCAAAGCAAATTGTACAGAGAAGAGACCTATGTGATCCTTGGAACATACACAAAGTACAATCTAGAGAAAAATCTAGAAAAGAACCCAAAAAATTAGAGAAGTTCACAAAAACTAGAAAAAAACTGATGAGCTAAAAAACTTAGAAATAAGTTCAAACATGGATATGGAAAGTCACCTAAAAATGATTTAACAAAGAAAATTGAGATCAAAAGTTAACCCCGGGAAAAAGGTGTAAAATAATAAAAATGATGGCTAGAGATAGAGCAAGTTTGATCATTATTGAATTGTATTTTTGAAGACAAACCAATGAAAGGACATATAGCATAAATCAAAAAAAGAATCTAATAGAGAAGAGTCTAGAACACAGAAAATAACCATAAAACATGTAGAAAAGGTGATGGAAATAGGGTATGAGAACAACTTAAGGGTAAAAATACTGAGAGCCTTTAAAAATGTTTAGATAGAGGACTAGAAAAGAATACTAAGGTGGTGAAGATCCATAGAAAAACACATAAGAACCTAGAAGACATAACAGAGAAGAACATCAAATACAACCTACAGAAATACCTAGAAAATTATTGTGAGAAAGAAACCATGAAAGGACCAAAGTATCTAGTAAGACTTATAGATAACAGTAACATGCAAATTTGCTAAAGATAATCTACAAAAACATAAGAATGCACAGAAAACATTCAAGACAAAATCTAGTTAATTCCACTGGTAAATACAACTTATTTGATGGGCAAATGTTAGTACAAAAAATTATTAAAAAGAAGAAAGAATCCCAGATAGACATCAATGAAGTACCAGGACATTAAATCCAGAAAAAAAAAACTGAATTGAAAATCATTAAGAAGATCTAGAATGAACCAAAAATGGAACAAAAAACAATAAACAATAAAGAGTCATTTATATGTGCCTAAAAATGGTTTCATACATTGTAGAAAAGAACAAGAAACAATGGATCAATTTATGTAAAGTTTAATGATCTAGCTAAAAAAATTTCATAGAAAATTATCAACAAAAAACTATGGCTTAGGAAGATACAAAAAAAAACTGTCAATCCTTAAAATATTTTTACAGAGGGTTCTATAACAAGCTCTGCATAAGGCTCTACAAAAGAATCAACCGTATGAAACACAAATGACCTACAAAAGATCAAAAGGACTAAAATGATAATCTAATATCAATATAGAAAATATGTATAACAACCATAGAAGAATAAGTCTTAAAAAAGACCCTTGTAATAGTAATGACAGAATGAAACAAGAAGTTTGAAAAGATAAACAACAAAACTAAAAAATACATAAAAATCAAGTGTTTAGAAAAATATTATGGAATAAAGATCAAAATTGAAAATGAGGGAAAGTGAAAAAACACAGAAACAGGGGAAAATGAAAGCAATTTTGATGTCTCATTGTCAGAGAAATCTAGCAGAGAAACCTCCAAACTAAATCCTAAATAGAACACAAAAGGTGCTGATGCATGATTGTACAAAAATACAAAAGAAATAGATGCAAAAAGAAAAAGTTCTTGGTGATTCTATGGTGACATTAGTATGGTCATACTCCCACACCATGTACAAGCAAAAGTTTTGTGAACATTTTCATGAATGCAATGGACAAATTTATTGATCATATCAATCAAAGAAATTTTCTGGACAGAAAATGATAGGATTGGTAGCAATTAAAAGTACAGGATGGTCTCAAGTCAGTACGGTGATTGGAGCACAACAATGAGAATTGAAAAGATCCAAAATTTGAATAATAATGGAAATGATAGAATTTGCTTATTATTTACCACCCAATTCTTGCATAAATCTTGCCCCAAAACCAGAATAGATTCTTAATACAGCTGAGGTGCAAAAACTCTGAGATGATTTGTTTCATTTCAACACATTCTTTTTCTTAATATTTTTGTAGATTTGGATTAAGTTCAGAAACACTAAAGTTGACTGGTGGGTCATGAGTTAGAAATTAAAATTCAGGGGACAGGGGACACACAAGCATATTATTATTTATCTAATGTAACTAATACACAAGTTGGTAAAATTAAAGGTAAGCTGAAGTGGGACCAACCCAACTAAAAATCAAATCATTGATGCTACACCAGAAGCAACTCTGAAAAGAATACTTTTTGGAGATCTTGAGTATAGGTATTGCATGAGTGGACAACTTTCCTGTATTGCTGGCACTAGCCAAATCTCTCAGCAATAACCACAAAACCTTTCAACAGCCAACATCACAACAAATTAACAAGACCTTTTCAAATTGCAGTGGGGTATGGGTCTAGAAAAATATTATGGTATCCTATCTTGTTCACCTCTTTTTTCCCTACTACTGTGATTTTTATTTTTATCCAAACCCTATACCACTCAACAGGTAATACCATTATCTATATATACTTGACATTTCTTGTGGTACTTCTTCAATTTTGTAATTTGTTTTTATTTTTCAAAGAGTAATAAGTAAGGTTTTACAGCTTATTTGGAGAAAGTAATCGAAATGATTGAGAAATTACTTTGGTAAAAAGAAAAATTAAGGGTTTCTAACTAATGGAAATGAGAAAGAAGATATTTGAGCATATTCTTCTTATCAACAATACTCCTACTTTTATGTAGTTACCACTACATAGTACCAAAAAAGCATTTAGATTTCATATATTTGAGTAAATACAATGTAATCAATCCAAGAAACAAAAAAGCTACCAAAAACAAACACCATTTAGTAAAATATTATGAACCAGAAACAAGAAACACAACACTGTAATATTTAAATGATAACACATTACAACCAATGAATATATCAACTTGTGATCAAACATTATCTATGAATAGAATAGTTGTTCATAATGAAAAAATATTTTTGTCAATTTTTGTCAAAATGATCAAAATTTGAATAGTTAAAATTAACTAGTTACACTAAATTTTCAAAGAAGGTCAAATTGGCTATCAATAATATGAATACAAAACAGTTGCACTCTAGTTTTATTGAAATTCAATTTTCAATGATCAATTATATGGTATATTGGTTAGTGACATGCATCCTCAATGTCAATGACCACCAACTTCATTGTTGACAAAATCAGGGAAATCAACAAGTAAAAAATTAAATACAGGGCCAAAATGGTTCAACAGGAAACCTTGACACTTTTTTGGGAATAACCCCTGCACACCAAGTACAAAAGGTTTGATCTTGAAGTGGCATCATGTAACAGCACAAAAATTACACAAATTTGACCATTCATACATGGTACCACAACTTTGGAGGTTGGTGGACCCAAAAACAAATGCAACAATGAACAAAAAAATATGCATAAATGTTAATGATGAAATGATGAATGCACAGTTACCAAGAACAGAAGTAACAAATCAGATACATACAGGGGCATCAAAAGCTCTAGCAACAATGACAACCAAACAATTCATCCAATGTGAAAGGACAAAAGGACAATTGTGATGTTTCTGATGTTTGAACCCTCCCCAAACAGTATGAAATTGGTATTTGTTGATATATAAAATCTTTTTTACCTCATGCATAGGCTTTTAGTAACAAACCATATAAAGAAAAATTAAAGAATCAACAAATGAAGATAACCACTGTGATAATTTTCTAGTGAAAATCTAATGTATTTTGAAATATAACTGGTCATGGTTATTATTCACAAACATTCATTACTCATAAGTCCAATTTCTGGTAATTGGTATGTTATGTCATCATTGGATGAACAATATTTCATGTCTTTTTGTGGATTATGAGCTAATAAGAAGTACAGTATGAATTGTTTGATTAGATATTATGATGTATAGGGCCTTGATTTTAAATATATCTTTGTGAGACTGATTTTGTTGGGACCAGTGGATTGGGGGGACTGTGGATCAAAATAGCAGACTGTACTGTGTCTGTAGTCATGTCATATTAATATCACATGACAGCCAATTACTGCATGTAAATGTGACATACTAAACATCATTGAAAACACAGTCAATTGAACCATTCAGAGGCAAAAGGACAATGCTTTTACCCCCCAAATAACTGTCCTTTTGTTCTGAGTTCAATTGGTTGTGTTTTGGTTGAGTTAGTTAACTCAATGTGTAGTTACTAGGAGCTGCCAACAATTGTCATGTGAACTGTGGTTGAGGCAAGTCCCATGACCATGTTCTTTTTCATTTTTTTGCCAAATGACAATGGGCTAGATGTGTGAACATATCCATAGTATTTTTGAACATCTCCAAAAGAAAGTGTTGGTAGTACAAATGTGCTACTAACAAAGCTGCCATGGTTGGCATTATTTTAGTTTTAAATTAGTAAATAGGTCTACCTAATCCAACGGTATTATAGTATGGTAAAACAACTAATTAAAAAAATGGAAAAAATGATTCTGATGCTGTTGCCAACAATGGCATGAAAAACAAAGTGTCTACAAGCACAATGACAAGGAAAGCGGCTTCTGCCACCTTCCTTCAAACCCTCACACCACTGGAGGTACACACATTCAATTGTGAACAGTCTATATGTAACTCTTTGTGGCTGTTTACAATATTTCCAGCAACTCATTAGTTAAAAAATTTAAAATTTGAAAAACACCAGTTCTACACAAAACCCTGTAAAAGGACACAATGATTTTAACTGGGGTTCCACAGACTCTGCTGAACAGAAGGCAGAGGACAAAGCTATGGCGGAATACAAGAGCCTCCTCAAATACAAACAGGTCCTTAGACAGGCAAATTACTATGCCAGTGGCATTAAAATTGCACCTGGATTCTTACCCTTGACCAATTGTACTCAAAAAACTAATCAAGTAGACACAGTGGTGAGGGGGCACTCACAGTCATAGATAGACTTGTAACTAGTAGTAATATTATTATTATTATGACAAACCTTTTTTCATTTTTTTAAATTAATTTCATCAACACCCTTGAGAGATGGACTATAGAGAGGCATTTAATTGACATCCGACAATCATCCAAGTATGCAGATTTACTATTTAGACTATGGCCAACATAGCTGTACATTGGGATTCTCATAATACTGGTGTTTACATAATATTATAAAATCTACCAACTTTCAACTTAAAAAAGTGTCATATTAATATGACATAGTTTGACTGCATACACAAACTGGAACAGTGAAATGTGTGAGCAGAGAATGTTTTTTTTCATGATTTTGTCATCTTAAGGATAGGCTGCTAAATTTACAATTGGTATTGTCTCAAATGTACCCACTAAACAATCCATTTACTCTGCATGAACTATTGGCTCTGCTTTCACATTTTTTACTTGAATGCTAAGAACCAGCATAGGCCTGCATAATTGATTGTAAAAAAAAATGTAATTTTGTCAAAAAAAGAAAAATGAAAGAACTTTGTTTGTGTCATTTGCCACAAATTTTTGGCTCCATAAGCTATGATAAGAACATGGAAATGGGGGATGCCATGGTATCTGTGGCTATGAGTTCAAAGTCTAACAGTATTCACTGTTGATAAAATTGCCACACTTTCTTTTCATCAAAGGATAATGAGTAATCACTTCATGTGCTATCAATTGTATTGTCATGAGTCTTCTTCAAGCAACAAAGGTGTCAAAGTGAACAATCATCATTAAGATTTCGTATTATGATCCTCTCAACAAACTGACCACAAAACAACACTTGGCAGTACAATACAAGCAAAGAACAAAGAAGTAAGATATGACTAGAATAAAAGTTATTAGCTCTGATCAGCAAAGACACCAACCTTTCCCCTGGGTAATAAAAGCTGCAATTTAACATTATTAAATAATTTATTTGTTTTCATCTGACTTCAAGCTTGCACATTTTGGCATGAATTTTGGTTCCAGCAAAAACATTTTGGGTGTTTTTGAAAGCACTGAATAAAAAAAGCCGAAAAAATTTAGGACGCACATATTCATTCAACATCTCAGCAACTTGTTATTCTGAGAAATGTCTTGTCGGTACGTCAAGCCAAACAATGGGGTAGACAGTTAAAAGTTTCAACACAAAATAAAAACAAATTCATTCCGATTGAGATGCGTTGTCCTGGCGGATGCTCACGATTCTACTGGGATCCAATCTCGGAAAACCGTAGTCAATATTGCCCTCCACGCGTCCACCCTCTTCTCCCCAACAGTCAGTCACCTCCTTGTATAATTTCACATCCTTCTCATTCATATTCGTCAACTTTAAGACCGACTCGTATCCAACCCTCAAAGGAAATTTCTCATTTGCTTCCTTAGCCTCGGGTCCACAAAACATAATACTATGTTCTCCAAACCCCTTTACGCCAAAAAAGTTTTCAATTGCATTCACGTACGCCTCATCGTGGAATTTTTCATACACCAAAATCATATTGAATCGAAGTATTCGATCCCTGGCAAACGAATATTCCTCTTCCCACGAAGACGAGGTGCACCCCTTCCCCGAAAAGGATTGCATATAACAATTCACAGCACACATTTTGAAGGAGAAGGGTTTCTCGCAGGGGGAGGGTTGGAGGCCACCAGTTTCATTCCACATGGGGAAGGGGTTGGCATTGGATAGCGAGGGGACGTACGAAGAATTTTTGACCATGGCTCTGCAGTCCCATCGTCCCTCGTATTTGAAATGACTGATTGATCGTGAAACCTGCATATCATATATAGCAAATTTAGTTTTATTCGTTCGAAAGTCGAGGCATCGGGAAGATAAATGAACCATGATTCGTTCCATTGGTTTGAGAAAAATAATTTAAGTAAGTCTTTCCGATCTGTAGACGAAATGGAGTAATCAAAAATGAACAATAAAGTCTCACCGGTTCTCTCAAATTAGTAATATAAAAAACACCCCCCTCCAAGTAATATCCGGGATCTCCCGGGCCTAAGTTGTCAAACTTGAAATTGCCTCCATCATCATTTCCCAAAAGAAATTCAAAATTGGGATTACGTGCCAGATGCGCAGCATTCTTGTGCTCCAACATCTCCAACTCAATATTATAATGTGCCGCCACCTTTTTTAAATATTTGCGAATCATCGTCCCCCCAGCTTTGCGTATGTGGTAGAAAAATATTTTGGAGATGGGTGCTGTATCACTTAACAGGGTTGTGTAGGCACGGAAGTTATCGTGGGATGAAGTGGTGTTGCCATCGCGGTTGTGATTTACTATTTGATCATCGTACGACAATGACATATTCACGTCAATAGGCGGAAGAACCTTCCAGTGGGGATGGCACGCGGGCGAGACATTTCGTGGCCACTTCTCTCCTGCTCGTTTCGTGCCCCCCTTTGGTTGCTGTTGAACATTGGCGTCGGTGAAATGTTGGAAAACGGCTGCATGGATTTTGGAGGTGAAGAGCAGTTGGATGATGATAACGGCAACAAACAAGGACACGAATAGGAAGACGTTTACTGCTTTGGTTCGAACCATTATGCATCCCACATCCCACATCCCACACGTTACAATACCAGGACATCATCATCTAATATCACAACATGTATGTGCTGCCTACTGTAGTCTTGGATTGGTGTGACAACAAACTGACTTTGGTAGTGAATATCTCA
>JALLOT010001042.1:0-16483 GCA_036939595.1 Thalassiosira livingstoniorum | reverse complement strand
CACTTCTGGTCTAAACCATCAAAATGATTATACAATTCAAATAAATGAAAATGTGTAGGTTTTATTGTGATGATGATGCAGCAACTTGCTATGTGTGGTTTCATTCTGTCTGTGACTTAGTTCTGGGTGCAATATCTGATCCAGTGATTGATTTGGTTGAATTACTACAAAGTGGAAGTGAGGCATTCACTGATCTAACAGCCAGGTATGGGTTTAGAAGCATTGTGGACTGGCCAGCAGTTGCAGATTACAGCGGGGGCTTTCATTATGAAGAGGATCAAAATGAAGACGATATTGGGGACATGATCAAAATGATGGAACATGCTGGAAAACAAATCTGAACAATCCTCTGATAAAAGATACGACAGAATTTCTTAATTGTAAGTGTTGTTATTGATAGCTTAGTCTACAAATGATTTGGTTTATGCAAACATTTTTTCTTCCTCGTGCACCAAGCTCCATCGTTGTGACTTTGCTGAACCTTGTGCAATCTTCACTAACAAATCGGCAACGTCAACAGCATCATCAACATATTGTGCAGCATGTGTCTCTTTCTTTCCCACTGAAACAGTGAATACAAACATTGGATTGTTCAAATTTCGACATCGCACTTGAGGAACTTCTGAAAGTAGAGCTTCATTTTGAGAAATTGGTCCCTCACTAATTGGAATAACTGATGGCGATGGGACAACATTAGCATAATCTTCGTCCATTTCTGATACAAATGAGAAGACAGACTTCAAAGTAAAAAGTCCAACAATGTCGTGAATTAAGTGTCACAGTCAAGGCAACAGAAATGAATTTGCTAAAGAATCCACATTTATATTACTTACTGTGAACATTTTTTCATCAGAAATATCATCCCCCATGCATAAAATGAAATCTAGCCCACTGTTTTCATTCTCAGCAGCAACATTTCTCAATATTTTCTTCACAATTATTCCTTTGTTAAGCTTCTTTGGCACAACCTCCACTATTCCTTTCAGGTGCACAAATCTCACTTCGAAAGCTGCCAGCTCAGCCTCCAGCTCCACAACCAAGTGTTTGGCTTGAAGGCTGCCAAACTCGGGGTCGCAAGAATAGTACGACCAGCCAATACTTGAATGTGCAACTTTAATGAAGGAACCATTAGTTCTTGCTGTAAATTTAGACATAATTGGAATAGCAACCTGAGGAAGGGATCAGTAGCACAGTTAGCATTTATTCTGTTATCCCAACGAAATAGGTAATGAAATGTAAAAGAGATCATTGATCTTACACTTTTCACTGAATCCCAATCTACACCTAAGTCCAATGCCAACCAAGTTCGTGATGAATCTCCATCTTTCATTGGAGGCGAGAAGCAAGAGCCATTGCTTGCAGCCAAACCAAGACCCCGAATTCCTCCTATAGCTTTTTCGACATTTTCTTTTATATCTCCACTAACAACAAACACTGTGTTTTGGGGATCTGCACATATTTTTTCCAATGATTGAATAACATCCATTGGTGGTGCATCGCCAGCAGACCCAATCACATCTCGTTTCAAAAAGCTGTCAACTGCTTCTTTGATGACAATTGTCCCATTGAAATCAAGAATAAACACCCTCCTCGAAGAACATTTGTAAGCTGCAATGACAGACTTTGGGTTGAGGTGAGTGAAACAGTCTTCGCGCTCATTCTCTAAGAACGATGCCACACTGTGGGTTCCTTGGGATGGGGTCCTTGAGGTGGGCTCGTCCTCGAAATCGTTTTCATACTCTGGAACATCGACAGCTTGATCACGTAAATCGCGAAGAACATTCTGGATCCATTGATCTGAGGATGAGGAAGAGACAAATTCAATGTCCCGGAGGTGTCTTCCTTCTCTTTCCTCTGTGCTCATTGTCAGTGCCTTGTCTATTGTTGCTAGAGTTAGCTTCATGTCAAAGGGACTGATTCTAAGCGCTCCATTAAGAATACTAAATACAGCAGAGAACTCTGATGCAATAACTAAGCCAGGGAGCTGAGATCCTTTCTGTGCATAGACAAACTCCAGAGGCCACAAATTCAATCCTCCACGGACTTCAGTGTTAAGAAGACAATCTGATGCTTTCCACAAAGCCATGCGCTGATCGATGGGCAACGAAGACCCAAAAACTTCTTCGTAATCTATGACATCGTCCCCGAACTTCGACTGGATTCTTTTCACCAGGAACCTTATTTCCCGAATTGTCCTCGCTTCATCCAGGCGCCGATTTCCGGGTATTAAGCAGCGTTGAACTAACACCAACTTTTTCTGCCACGTGGTCGCAGTGTTAAGAAGTCTTTCATAGGCAGTCAGTTTTAGACACACACCTGATAAATACTGTGCAACGTCAAGACCAGCAATGATAATTCTGCCACTGTGTTTCTCTCTTAAGGTGGATTCTCCTTCAATTGACAAAGAGAGTTGCATTGCAGCTTATGGGAAAACATGGGATAAACCGCAAATTACTTATCTGGTTGAGAAAGAAAAGAAGCAAAAATTAGGCAATATGTGAGGGTTCTTACCATCTATGACATCTGGTTCAATTGACACACTGCTCATGGTAACCACTACAGTTCTGTCATTGTATTTGATGCCAATCAATCCACCCTCTAGGCTCTCGTGTGGAATACCAAGAATACGCTTCGCACAACTCAAAAAATGCCTTGCATCTGTGAATCCATGAAACCCAACAACATCAGCATGCAAAATGCCTTCCAATATACTTTCACCACACTCCATTTCTTTAAAAATCATGCTAACTGGGAAAGGAATGTGTAAGAAGAAAATTATCTTTGTCCTGCGAGGACTTATCTTTCTCTCCTCCTCAGTAAGCATTCGAGGAAGTAGTGACAGATGATAATCATGAACCCAAACAACGTCATCTGGATGAATCATCTTGGCAACTTCGACAGCAAATGTTCTGTTGACAATGTTGTATGCTTCCCACCACTGGCTTATGTGACGTTGGTCCCAAAAGCTAAGAAGTTCAAGCAAACTTCCATCATTGTGATTTTTGATCGATGCCGCACCAACATCAAATCCAAATGCAGGATTGCGCATATCTAACATGTCAACATGGTGAAATGCCAGCCACAACACTTGTTTGCAAAATCCATCGTAATGTCCATGGCGAATGTCTTCATCAAAAAACAAGACAGTACAATTCATTGTTGCCAGCAAGGATCGCAGAGCCTCTTTATCGGCTTCGTCTAAAGATGACCTCGTAGTGACGGTTCCGACCCAATGAGGGTCGTAAGCAGAAACGAAAGAACTATTCTCCGTTTTTGCCAAAAGAGATTCCGACCAACACGCCTGCCATTCTCCAGTATCAGGGATTTTGGACACAATTACAGGAAGATGGTAACAAACAATAAAAATGCGTCTCTTTGGTGTCGGGCAGTCGATTTCCAATGAAACCGAGGAAGAATTATCAATGTCAGACTTCTCTGATTTTATTTCTGCATCTAATTTTCTTGACAATTCTTTTTGCGCCTGCAAGCCCTCGCGAACGAGATAAGAGCGGTAACTGAAGTCGTCACGACCATTCCAATTATCTATCAAAACTCCATCATCTGTGTATTCTGCAGTATAATCATCCATTTGGTCAGTGGAAGATTTGGCTCGCTCGTTTACGACAGAAGCACTGGCAATATCAATATCAACCGTCCGATATGGCAAATTCGCCAAGTCAAAGTTCCTGGGAGATCCACCTTCAACTTGCTTCACCGATGTAGCTTCAGAAAAAACAGATAGTTTTTCCACAGATGAATCTACTGAGGAAACAGTGCTAATGTTTGGACGGATGTCTTCACATTGAGGCAAAAAAGGATTTTCCCATAACGTAACAGGCCAACCAGCCCCAGAACCAGGTGAATCGCCATCACATGACGTCATCGTTCCATCACCCGCGGCGCCTAAGTCATTGAGAGCTGCAGAAGAAATTTTAGTCTTGTGCAGCAGATTCTTAACATCTTTCAGATCATTTTCTGAGCCAAACCTGCTGCTAAGTAGGCCGTGAGCACTGTCAGTCTCTGCACCTGGTGTAACAACAAGGTATCGGTACCGATGGTGAAATATACGAGGAAAACACAATTCCTCTTGGCTCTCCTCGTTGAAATCCAATGCATCATGACCGCTTTTTTTCTTAGAGCTCTTACTGTCAGTTAACACCAATACAACGGGCCTTTTGGTCTTCCAAATGGGATAGATTTCAGGGCTAGTCACCATCTCTACGGACGATGCATACCAATGAGCACGAGAATCATGGATTCCAGACAAGGCTGCTTTATCTGCATTCCTCTCGCCGGCAAGGACAACATCTACTCCGTCTTTTTTTCCCAAGCCAGGCTCGACAGCATCCCTCCCCAGTGGGGTGACCGTCCCATCACCAGTCACCGCAGCCTCGTCTTCATTCACAACATTTGAAGCCCCCATTCCAAGACTGCCGCCAGCGAAGCCGCTTTCTCCTGCGCTGTAAGCTTCGCGACCTACAATTCCGGACACATATCTTGCATCGGATGGGTCGTTTGGGTCGCCTCCAGCTGGATCCCAGAGGTGGGAACCCGTTACTCGAAGTGATGACCCAATTGGAAGGTTGGCGCGACATGCTAGGTGGATGCGGACAACGCGGCCATGTGATGGGGTTTGGTTGCTTGTTGGAGCAACGGGCTCCATTTTTAATTCTAAAATAGGCTGGTGGTTGTCTGGTGTAATGGTTACTTTTCGTTTAGATCAGTATGGTACATAAGTCAGAATAAAATGGTACACCCTACTTACCTACCTACGATAGATTCAGTATCTTTTCTACAGGAGTCTGGACGAATCATCCACCTTCAAATTGAACCCCATCATCAGCAGCAGCGTCATCCTCCATTCATCACCATTGTCAAGCACCCCCACTGACTACCACTGCTACAGCTCTCTCTCAGGCAACCCTTTGTCAGGCAGCGCCGTTTTCCCCAGGACAAATGCTCCCGCCTCCCTCCGTTAGAATACTGAAAAATTCCCATCGTCAGGACAACAATAACTCAACAATAATCAAGGGAACAGACTCCGTCATCAACATCAAATATATAAGAAGAAGAAGGATAAGAAGGCAAAGAAGGATAAGAAAGAAAAGGCAGGCAGCTCCACTTCAAAAGATGCTTCTGCCGATGCCGATCATAAGAAACGAGACAGGGCAGGCACCTCGATTCTGAAGTCCAGCAAGTCTGGAGTGAAATTGACTGCACCTGAGCACTCTCATCTCTACCAATGCATCATTGTAGAGGCACGGATCAAGCTCACTGCGGAGGACCGACAGAAAGAGTTTCTCTCGGCACTGAAGCCCCTCCAGGAAAACATGAACTACGTGGATAAGCAATTGGTGATCAACCCCATCGACCGGTTTAGCTTGTCTCCCAAGCTGACGACCTGCCATCAAGTCCCTACCAATATGACGATCCTTGGAGACTACTATGCTATTGATGGGAACAACAAGAATTCCTTTAATCCAAAATGAAACCGCAACTACAAAGGGAAGGGAAAAGGCAAGCGCGATCACGAAGTTCAACAACCCTGTTGTTTCTTTCTACTTCGCAGTTTCCTCAGATGTGAAAATTGAGAAGGTTTGCCAACGTTGCAGCTTTGAGTGGGGTCGACTTGGAGGTATCACTCTTAAACTGCAGGAGCTTCAGCAGTGTTTTGAGTCCAGCACGGAATGGATGTTCTTCTTTGTTTGGAATTACTCTTCCTTGGACATGCTGCAAACTGAGTTGGCACGTTTTCTTGAGGAAGTCTGGAAGTTGATGGAGTCCAAACACCTATTGTCCGATGTCTGTGCCTTATTGGTTCCAGAATTCACTTTCCGCATCAATGTTCCCTTGCTACCTTGCATGGATACTTCTGAACTCCACAAACTCCCAGGAGATATGAAGGCTGGGAGGAAGGTTCTGCATTTGGAGGTTGAATCACAAGACCAGCTCATTATGGACATGATTCTGAATTATGTGAAGCGCGAGGATCTGTTGGCCGATCTATGGGGTCCCTGGGCGTATCCAACCAAGTGCCTTTCTTGGAACTCTCCCAACTCAGATGTTGAACGCTTGGCATCTGTTTCTCAGTGTCACACTAATTACCACATGACCATGACATCTGAGCATCTTCCAGATATTATCTGATTGGATGTGGAGGTGTGCGCCAACCCAAATGCACCTATTGAAGAGCAAGTAGGTTGGACGCCACGTGAAGTGTTTTATGAGCACATCAGGCTTGAAGGAGGGCATCGGCTCTTCGCGGAGTTACACCAACAACAATCCCAGAGCCCAGTTCTCGTGGTCTATCCCAACGTAAAAGAGGCAGGCGACACAGTGGCCATGATGCAGAAGAATGTGGCTGCATATGCCAAGTTTACTCTCGAAAACCTTCCCTCTCCACCGCCTTCAGATTTCATTCAGGAATTTCTTACCAAGGGTTTTGATTTTGTGCTTGTGGCTGAGGCATATAAATGCGAGTGGGATCCAAAGACTCGCACACTGACAATGCTGGCAGATAAGAAAGTGAAGGCCAAGTCTGATGAGATGGAAGCTCAATTTTGGTTTGTGGACAAGGTTGGAAAGAAATTGGGTACTTTAACTTCAAAGGAAGAGGAACGTGAATATGTTGCCGCCAAAGCAGCTTTTAACCTGGACTCTGCACGCTCGACCAGGACCATTCATGCGGCTAATGACGGCAATTACATCAACCATCAATCAAGCAGTGACTCAGGAGCAACCAATCACCATTGACGATGACGGTGTGATGGACAAAGATTTTGAAGAGCTAGCTAACTTGCCAAAGGAAGACCTTAAACGTGCCCTGAAGAATCGTCTTCAGGAGTGGCCTTCAGTTGGAGGAAGACACCGGGCCTCATCACGTGCAAATTCTAGTTTGGACAATCAAAAACCCACTGACGTGGATGGAGAGGACTCAAATGACGGCTCCTCTGTCTTGTCGGAGACATCTGAAGACTTGGATGATGACGACAGAGACTCTTCCAAATCTAGTGCTGAGAGTCATGGGTCTGACTTGTCCAGCACTAGCAGATAGTCGGCACCAGCTATCCCTCTGATTCCACCAGAGGGACACAGCGCCATGATCAATCTAAAAATAGTGGAAGGGGTACCTCTGCCAGGGGGCGGAGGAATCAGTGGCGAGCAGCGGCTTTTTGTACTAAGTTGCAGACTCAAAGGACTATCAAACTGCTGGATACATGTGGGAATTCTAAATACATTAAAAAACTGGGGAAAATGAACTTAACACGACACTTGTCAGTGATGACTGCCCTTGAACGTCGGGCAGCCAGGTTTCTAAACAGTGGTAAATGGGTGGATGAGGATGAGGAATTGGTCAAGGCTGCAAAGATGGAAACTGATTCGGTGGCAACGGGTATGGAGGACACAGATGATGAAGGCTCAGTACTCTCCGAGACTAGGGTGACAGAATTGCGTGAGGTGGAAGGCATTGCAGATGAGGATTTGGAGGTTCACGGCACAGCTCCGGGCAGGAATGCAGATGGCATTACACAGATGGCCTAGCAAAATATCAATGGTCTCAATAATCGAATATTTGGCAATGAGAAACTGGAACATGCCAAGACGGTGATTGATGACTTGGAACTGGATATCATGCTGATGTCAGAGGTGGGAATAAACTTCTACCACTCAGACAATCCCAACGGGTTCCGTGAAATGTTTCAGGGTGGCAAGGCCAATCTTCGGGCCATCAGTGGTCACAATGTGCATCAAAATATTGGGCGCAGTCAGCCAGGTGGAACGGGAATGGTGACCTATGGTCAACTGTTGGACTACATGGACTCTGATAATTGCAGGAAGGATCCTTCTGGTTTGGGGCGGTGGGTGCATCAGCAATTGTCTGGTTCCACAGGCCACGCTACCAGGGTGGTGGTCGCCTACAACCCTTGTTACAACACCAATCCGGAATCAAACACGGTATATCAACAACATTGACAGTATTGGGTTGACAAGGGTATCCTTACATGTCCCAGGGTGAAGTTTTGTGAGGATCTGTTGCAACAATTGAAGGAGTGGAGGAGGCAAGGAGACCGTCTGATTGTAGCCATCGACTGCAACGAGAATTTATTCACCAAAGCCCTTGGCAAGGCTCTCACAAATCCAAGAGGCAAACTGGCTATGAGGGATGTGGTCACCAATTGCACTGGCAAGCGGTATTGGGCGACATACTTCCGCGGAACCACTCCCATTGACGGTCTATGGTGTACCTTGGATGTGGAAGTTGTCAACGCCTGTATGATGCCCTTTGGCTTTGGAATCCGGGATCATCGCATGTTTGTTGTGGACTTCACCACCTCGTCCTTGATTGGTACTCACCCCCGCAAGATCCTGTGATTGGGTACGCATCGGCTCTACACACAGAACAAACGAAGTGTTAAGAAGTACAATCAGAAGTACCAAGCCAAGTTGAGGTATCATAAGCTGCAAACCAAACTGGCTGCACTTAAGAAGTCAAATCTGTTGCCAGAACTCCTCAAAGTGAAAATGGACAAGTTGGATAAGGAGAACAAGCACCTAATGATCCATTCTGAGAAGAAATGTCGGAAAATCAAGAGCAGCAGGATTCCCTTCTCCCCTGAGGAGGCCAAATGGATTCAGCGCTACCAGATTTACAGGTCCCTTCTCCAATGGCATGCTGGGAAATTCGGAACAAGAGCAACCTGAAGCGGGCAACCCGCCATTGGAAAATTTCAGATGCTTTTAACTTGTCGGTGAAGGAGATCGAGGGCAGGATCCGGTTCTGCAAGGACAAGTGCAACCATTTCAGACAATTTGGGAAGCAGGAACACCGCAAACATCTGAGTGACTGCCTATCCCGCGCCCAGGACCATCAGGATGAAAAGGCTGAACAGGAGATCTTGGCACTCATCAATCGGGATAAACAACGGTCCTTCTGGAGGTGGTTAAACTGGTCCTTGGGAAGGAAACGGGGTAGGAGTGTTGCCTCCGTGCAAGTGACTAGGGCCAATGGGCAGGTGGATGATGTCGAGACTGAGGAAGAGGTGCTGGAGGCCATCTGGAACGAAGTCCACTGTAAGCGATTTCACATGGCAGAAGAGGCTCCTATTTGCCGTGGCAGACTCAGAGGTGATTTTGGCTATCTTGCATTATCTCTAACTGCGAAGGCTATCTTGGATGGGTCTTACAACTATCCAGATTACTTTGATGAAGCCACCATTGCCTTGTGCAAGGAATGTGCGCGTATTCGTCTGACGGTGCCTAAGGACTGCACCGATGCAAACATTTTGACAGCTGACTGGATTCAACGTTGGAAGAAGCTGGACAAGAAAACTTCCTCTTCTGAGTCTGGTCTGCATTACGGTCATTATATTGCAGGCTGTGAGTCTACCTTGGTTTCGCAATTCCATGCACTCAAAACTACTCTGGCATACCAACGTGGCATTGCTCTCGATCGATGGTCTCGCGGGTTATCGGTAATGTTGGAGAAGATGTTTGGTGTACGTCTCGTCTCAAAGCTTTGGGCCATTCTCCTCATGGAAGCAGACTTTAACAGCGGCAATAAGATCATTTTTGGTTCCAGGATGATGGACACTGTGCGTCATTATCGACTTATGCCGGAGGAAATCTTTAGTGAGCGCAACAGGATGGCAGACGACGCAACATTGGCTAAAGTCTTGGTCACTGACATTGCCCATCAGCTCAGGATTCCGCTGGGAATTGCCTCAATTGACGCAGTCTACTGCTACGATCAAATTGCGCATGCTATTGCTTCTCTGGTTTTCCAGGCTTTTGGGGTCCCAGGCTCAGCGGTCAAGACAATGCTGGAGAGGATTGAGGAAATGAAATTCTTTCTCCGTACTGCCTTTGGGGACTCTAAATCCTTTGCTGGTGCGACCCTGGAAATCAAGACTCAAGGATTGTGCCAGGGCAACGGGGCAACACCGGCGGGCTGGACTGTAATCAGCATTGTTATTCTTTGGGCCTACAAAAGCCAAGGGCATGGTGCATTTTTTCTAGCTCCCATCTCTTCAGTGGCACTGGATTTAGCCATGATCCTCTTCGTGTACGACACAGACATTGTGCATCTGGACATGACACGAGAGGAAATGGTGTCCAATACCCATGCAGCACTCCAAGCCAGTGTTGACTGCTGGGGCAAGTTGCTCATTGCCACTGGCGGCTCCTTCAAGCCAGAGAAGTGCTTTTTCTATCTAGTGGCTTTCAGGTGGAGAGAGGATGGGTCTTGGGACTATGTGGATTATCATGCTGACAGGTCAAAAGACATCCTGGTTCCGATGCCGAATGGCTCCAGTGTGCCAATCTGCCATGCTCTGGTGTGGGAAGCTAGAGAAACCTTGGGTGTCATGATGTGCCTGACAGGCTGTAGCAATGCTGCTATTCTTGCAATGCAGGAGAAGTTTCAGGAGTGGGTGGATAATGCAAAAAATGGCCACATCCACTGTCGTCAACTCTGGTTCAGTGTTGATTGTGTGTTCTGGCCCAAAGTAGGCTATGGTATTGTGGGGCTCTTGGCCCCCTTGCCTACTCTGTCCAGCTGTCTGCAGAAACAACTGTACCAGATGCTTCCACTGGGAGGGGTGGTTAGGTCTGCAAAGAGGGAAATCTGCCAGCTGGATAGGGGATTCTATGGGGCTGGCTGCCCACATCCAGGAGTGGAGGTCACAGTGCAATCCTGCAACAAGCTCATCATGCACTATGACTGTACCAATAGTGTGGGCAGACTTCTTCAAGTTTCCATGGAGACTCTGGTGCTTGAACTTGGACTGTCCTTTCAACCTCTGCAGGAGGACTACGCGGCACATGGCGATTGGACGACTACCAGCTTTGTTAAAGCAGTGTGGGAAAAGGCTTACATTTTTGATCTCAAGTTTATTATCAATAATATTCCTCTCCAATTTCCCCGCAAAGGGGATCAGTGGATCATGCAGCTCTTCATCCAGGTGGGATACTCCGCACATGAACTGGTCCAGCTGAACAGGGTCCGTTTCCACCAACAGATAGTTTTCCTGTTGTGCATTCTCTGCGAAGGAGGGAAGACTGTTCTGGCACGCTACTGCTCCAAGCGGCCTTTGGATCACCAGTGGTCTACCCTCCGCTTCCCGAATGAAGACCCAGCAGAATGTGATATGATTCTCTGGAGGGAAGCACTGGATCAGATTGCTCCTTGGGGTAGAGTTAGACATTGCTTGCAGGAGTATTGTGCGCCTCGGTACCGGCTGGTAGATTGGCTTATTGATGACAGCACCGACACATTGTATCATAGGCAAGGAACGAACATGCTCATCTATCACTCCATTGGTAGGAACCGGTATAACACAGCCTACACGGATCCGGTTCAACGATCCAAAGAGATAGGTGTGGCCTGCTCAGTCCGGCAGATTGATGGGGATGACGTGGTGGCAGTTCTGTCCAGAGCTAATTCCTGGACACCTGAGCCAGTCCTGTTGACTTTGTTGGAGGTTCTGAATAGCTGGGGCAACATGTGGCTTTGGGAAGATCTGCGGCTTACTGGTTGTGGTAAATGGCTGCTGGCAGCTATTAGAAATCGGTCATTGGTGGCAGTAATGGACGGCTCATATATCAGGGAGCAGTACCCCGATCTATGCTCTGCCGCTTTGGTGCTTGAATGTCAGCAGGGCCAGGGTAGAGTGGTGGCCACCTTGGCAGAAATCTCCTCTGGTGCAAATGCCTACAGATGAGAGCTCCTTGGCCTTATGGCGGTTCATCTTCTGCTTCTTGCCCTTAATTGGCTTGAACCCCAACTCTCGGGCCAGGTGCATATATACTCAGACTGTCTTGGGGCACTGGATAGAGTGGTGGATCTTCCGCCTGGTCGTATCCCTACCAGATGCAAACATTCCAATATCCTGAAGAACATCTTGGTCAACTGCAGGGACTTGTCAGTCACTCGGCTCTATTCTCATGTCCAGGCTCACCAGGATGACAAGAAGCAGTGGGGGCAACTCTCTTGACCAGCCCAGCTCAACAGTTCATGTGACTTTGCTGCAAAAGCTCAGATTCTGGAACATGATCGCGGTCAGGTTGGGCCACAGCGGCCATTCCCTCTGGAGCCAATTTGCCTTTATGTTGATGGGAAGAAGATGACCTCAGACACGGGTCCATTCATCCGATTCTGGGCCCACCAACGTCTGGCCCATCCCTTCTTTGGCAGCTATAAGATCTTATACTCTGATCAATTTGACAAGGTGGATTGGCAAATGGTGTACGAGACCTTGCATGGTCTTCCTGGTCTTTTCCCACTGTGGGCCTGTAAGCAGGTAATGGGCATTGCAGGAACCAGGAAGTTTCTCAGCTATCAGGACAAAGGTAGCAAACTCTGTCCTTGCTGTGATGTGGTGGTGGAAACAACCATACATGTTCTACACTGCCGAGAGGCCGGGTGTTGCGAGGTGTTTGATCAGACAGGAGATGGTCTGGAAGTCTGATTGGATGAGATGGATAAGGATTCAGATTTGCAGGGTGCTTTGGTGGAGTATGTTCGTGCCCGAAGGGGAATTAACGATGATGGAAGTTTGTGCCACTCTTCCACCTAGGCTGATGGTTATGGCTTGGAATCTAGACATCATTGGTTGGAACGCCTTCATGATGGGCATGGTGCCTCAAGGCTTGAAAGAGCTTCAGCATAAAGCTTATCTGGTTGATGGTTCCCGCCGTTCTGTGGTCAAATGGATTCATGGTCTGACTATTAAGCTGCTGGAGATTGTGCATGAACAATGGATCTACAGGAACTTGGTGGTGCATGATAAGGTGATGGGGCAGGTGGTTACAAAGAAGAAGGAGGAAATACAGCTGGAGATTGAGAGGCAAATGGCAGAGGGTGAGGAGGGTCTCTTAAAGGAGGATCAGTTTCTGGCAGAGATTAATTTGGAGGATTTAGAAACTACATCTGGGGAAAGGCAAGCTTATTGGCTTCTGGCGATTCAAACAGCTCGGAAGGCTTTTGCACTCAGAGCAAAGGAAACAGCTGATGCATCTTCTACTACTCAGACAGGCGGTACTTAGTATGATACCCGCGCATGATATTTATATCTTTTAGACTTTCAGTATTCTATATTACCAGCACCTTGAAGGGCTGAAGGGGGGTTAGCCCTCTGGTAGTAGAAATACTGCAACACTGTGGACTCTGCTCTGTGGCAAAAGACTCCAATATGGTTGAAAACATCTAGGTAGCCGATAACATTTACCTAATTTCTTAAGCTGTTCTGTTCTGTCTGGTGCAATGGTTGATTATTAATTTTCTTCCATTTCTTTTTTTTAATAATCCTCCTAACTCCCCTGACCTCTCATCAAAGCCTCTCGCTCAACCGTGGCTTCTAGCTTCATTCTGGATTTCAATATGGTATGGTACCATACTACTTAAGGGCCTCTGACAGCATATGTATAGATAGGTAATTAGTATATGACATATCTGTAACTTTTGCCATTGCCATATTCATTTCTCTATCTAGTAACTTAGGCAGTGTTTAACATGTTTTGCAGCGGGACTTTTGCGAACTAGACCCAAACGATCCAGACCCCTTTTGATCGAATCTTTCGAGACCCACGAGACATAAAGAGCTCAAAATTGCCTCCAGGGTCTAGATTCCAAAAGGTCTAGGAACAAATTTTTTTATTTGTTCCTAGACCTTTTGGAATCTAGACCCTGGGTCATCTACTGGCCATTTTTCTGTAAGTTTATTACAATATTGGTATATTCTAGTATATAGTATACATACGTAAAATAGTGTAACTTTGTACTACATTCTACACTCGTACAT
Organism: Thalassiosira livingstoniorum; assembly: GCA_036939595.1. NCBI lineage: Eukaryota > Bacillariophyta > Thalassiosirophyceae > Thalassiosirales > Thalassiosiraceae > Thalassiosira > Thalassiosira livingstoniorum. Next base: position 2,684 of record JALLOT010001042.1, on the reverse strand, counting down.
CTAAAAAACATGGCACAGACAGGACATAGGCAAGATTCAATGTTTCTAGTATGATTCTAGGTAAAAGTCATTGATGGGCGGAGGCGCATATAAAAAAAACTATTTGGTCCTACGCATGTAAAATATGACAGTCAGTAGTATGTTTTTAACTGTAAATAATGGACTCCCTTTTCCAAACTCAGTACCGCAAAAAGTTTGCAAATAACTTAAATAAGAGGTCAGTTTGCGGATCAAGAGCATCGGATCCAGATCCCGCGACAAGGAGATCTGGATCCCAAGGGTCTAGTTTGCAAAAGTCCCACTGCAAAACATGTTAAACACCGCCTTACGTAACCATCCAACTTTCTAAGTACTGAAAATAAACTCAGTAAGATTTTTAAAGTTTTACAGATTCAAGGTCGGGCATGTTTTCACTTTAATAATAAGTATGTGGGACATTACGTAGAAATATACTGTCTACTTTAATCTCTACCTAGATTATTCAGTATTATTTGTCATTGGCGTTTCAACTGAAACCCTGACAAAGCACCAACCTCAACTGCCAATCACTTAACCTCCAACATATCAATCAATGCATCAACTGTCACATTTATGCTCACATCACATAGTAGCCTTGCAAATCACTCCATTCACTTCTATTAATGCATTGTTCTCCATAATGGGAGTTGGAGACCTTCATAAGGACTTTATTTGCCGTAATCAACATGAGAAAAAGGGTGGCAAAAGACAAAATAACATCTCCGAGTTACATGGCATTGTTGGCATTGACATTTCTGTCATGCTTTACCAAGCTGTAAAAAATTCTACAAATGCTTCTGTTTTTGACCTTGACCCTCCTGTCCCTCTATACCGTGCATTTAACATGGTAACTTCCAACCTTGAAAGTATCAGGCGGATTTTAAAACAACAAAACAGCAACAACAACATTCTCCTAGTTAATGACAATCTTGGCCATCCCTCCAAGCAAGGGGAACAACAACATCGACATGCCGAGCAAGAGAAATGCAGACTGGAGCTTGAAGAAATCTACTCCTCCGACGACCCTAATGAATACAAAGAGAGAACTGAACAACTCCGATCAGGAATGGCATATCCGCGCAAAGATCTTATTGCCATGATCATCAATTTTTGTTGCAAGAAATCCATTCCATTTTTAATATTGCCATTCAAAGCAGATTGGCAACTTGTAAAGCTTCAAAAGGATGGAGTCATTGGCGGCATCGTCACATCCGATGGTGACCTATTTATTTTAGGGGGAGATAACATTGTCACAGAATTATGCTGGAAGTCTGGAGCATGCTGCTTATACTGTCGTGAAAGTATCTTGCAACGACCTACTATGGGAAGTGGTGCCTACCAAAATGACTTAGATGCATTGTTGTGCTTTCTCGGCAACGATTATATTGGTGAATGACTCCAACAAAATGGGCCGGCGACAATACGAAGGCAGATGGAGATATTCACGTTGCTTGAAACAACTGAACAAAGAGTTTACTATACGAACCAAGTTGAATCAAAAAGTAAATGGCCACAAAAACAAAATGCAGAAGGATTCTCTTCAAAATTTTGGAGCTGATGAATCTAATCAATCATGCCCCGGTATTTGAATTTGTACCAATGAGCAAGGACGCATCAGTAGACGTCTTAGATAGCAACACCTTTGAAGTCAATCTGTCTCTGTTGAATCCACTTCTGGACAGCATCAATAACGATGATAAATGTGGGGAGTTCATTGGTTTTGGATGCTCTCCTGTATCTTTACTTTGCTCCAACTTGAAAGACATTGCTACGGCTAAATGGTGGGGAAAAAATAAACATCCTCCTGCCACACTTCCAATTCCAAAATCAAAATATGATCTGCATTATGACATTCCTCACGGCTCGTGCCTCGATGAGTGAATCCCTATGGTATTACAACCAATGTGGCAACTATTTGAGAATGCCAAAGTTTGCAACTTGGCTCCAAAAGGAAAATATACCTTTGAGCAGTTAGTGAGGCTTGTGACTCAAATATGTGAGGTAGAAAAAACTCAAGGCGTGATGGCTCCTCAACCTATGAAATATGGCCCAAATGCTACTCCTGGGTTGTACAGTGATACAGAGACTCTCAAACTGCGTGCTGGAGAATTTGTACATTGGACTTTGTCTTGGGCTGATGTGCAGGAGCTACTTTCAAAAATAAGTGACTTGAATGATGCAGACTTCTTGGAAACGTTTGGTCACGGCTGTCCTGGTGTTCAGCAACGGGCTCTAAGACTAATCAAAAGTGGTCATTACAATTTGGAGAAGTTGCAGGTTGCGAACGTTAAGATCAGAGCCAGTGGTCATGACGGTGTTGCGATACGCATACAATCAACACCATCTCAAAAGTCTGATTTGTATTTGGTAATGTCTATTTTCAATCTTGAGACTGGAAGGATGATGTGTCCTCCTTGCAGCTGCTGCGATTGTCCCGCTGGTCTCAGTGGGTGTTCACACCAAAGAGGAATGTACGCGTTTTTGTTGTTTGTGCAGGATATTGCTCCGCATTCTACTCACGAGCAAGTATCAAAAATGTTTCCTCCAGCGTTGGTTAGTATGAAAAGTGTGACAATCCCTTTTGAATACGCTTTCACAGACAGTGACATTGGATATGGTAACACAGTGTTCTATTTTCGTTCTAGTTCTAGATTGTTCTAGTATAT
>JALLOT010001041.1:0-10321 GCA_036939595.1 Thalassiosira livingstoniorum | reverse complement strand
GTGCTCTTCCGATCTCCTCACACCTCACACAAAATTAGAAAATGATGAATAAGGATGTTTCATTTTCGTTCTCTTACCGTCATTTGGAACCCCAATTACTGTGTAGCCACTGAAAAGGGATGCAAAAACGGTGCCTGCCGTCAACAAAGGGCCGAATTCTTGCCCTCCTAGATAATGAGCAGTCAATTTGTCGCTGACCTGATTGTGTTCCATTTTTTCCATTCTACGATGTGCCCAAAATGCACATCCTGCCAGCATTAGAAAGTACACGGGAACTGCAATAAGCAAACCCGTCTGATGATCCACTGCCACCATGATGCCTCACTCTATTAATTGCCTGCTGTTGCGTTATGAAGTTTACAGATGGGGATTTGTGCCAAAATAATTGAAGGAGTCAAATAAGTATTGTATGGCGGTGTTCCATTCTTTCGATCGGTAATGCCTTCCTTCGAATGTACAATATTATGCAATGATTGGGTGAACACCGCGATGATGCTGTATGGTATTGTACTTATCTCTCCTCCCACTCACTTACAAATGCTTTACATGATACATCCCATCCTCGCGAAAGACCTTGTGAAGCCAATGATCATATTGTTGTCTTCAAACAAAGCGTGTCTCTATTGCTCTTGTCTTTATTTTGTTGAATGCCAATAGATGCCAATCCATTATGATGGGGATGAGAAAAACCGCGATATGTACTACCATGCAAGCACTTCTGGCCCGGATAGTAATTGATTCACGAAAGACATTGTAGTAGTGGCTGTCTGAGGTTGGCTCACAGGCTCTCACAGCTCACAGGCCTTTGCCATAGCACGTGATAGCTCACAAAGCATGCACACACAGAGACACACAGCAGCAAACTGCAAATCCCAAAGTTCTTTCAAGTTTTGTTGCCTGGGCCGTTTCTGGAGCACAAGCACAAAATAAAACTCGAAACTTGTTGATGCTGACTTGATGAGACTCGAGACTCGAGACTCGAGACTCGAGATCGGACAAGATACAAGATCTCGTTCATTTCTCCCTCTTTACTACATAAAATTGATGAATTTCTGTTTTTTGTCCCACGAAAAATTGACGGTTCTAAGTACCAGCTCCAGAGTATTGCTGAATCTACAGGCGATATTTGATCCCCCCCTCCTCCCCCATGGCAAAAGTCATTGCAACAAACAAAGCCTCAATGGTCAAGATGACATGATCAGGACACACTGCCAGATATTGACCTAAGAGACTCTCCATGGAGTCTAATCTTTAAATGACAATGGTCAACCTAGTATAAGCCGCAAAGTCATTAGTGTTGGTGACCACCACCTGCTGCCACCATAGCCCAACCACAACATCCAAAACAAACTACATAGTAAAAAACAGATTCTCACAAAGACAACTATATGTCATGTTGGATATGATTGACACCTGTTGTCTATTTGGCTGGTTGTGGTGGATGCAACATAGTCATTCCGAATATGCAACATGTGTAACTAGTCGCTACAATGGTGGTGATGCCTCTTTCACTGGCCATTTAGGCCATGGAGATACGGAGAAACCCCCAGGGTGTCATATACATCAGTTTGGTATGTACCAATTAGTGTTACAGCCAGATGATTGCTTCATGAAACCAGAATTTCCCTCTTTGTGGGAGGTTTGCTAGCAATTTGTTAGTAATCTCACAATGACTGGTTTCTTTGTACCTTTCCAATGATTACTCAGCAACTAGCCATGTTAGGAGGGAAAGCAACATACCTACGTGTTCAGGAAGTTCATACCTATATTGCTTAACATTGTTTTCCCTCCTAACATGGATAATTATTGAGATATCAGTTGCAAGGTCCTTTAACTAATAAAGCTCAATTTGTTTCATCAGGTCGTAAAACAATCAAGGTATAGTGTACAAATTTGAGACTTATTAGTTTTATGACCTTTTAAAATTTGAAAAAGTGGTGCTCAAAAAGCTCCTAGTTTTGAAGATGAGATGTTTTTGGTGGAGTGTTCCAAACCAGCAGCTAAAAGACCGATTTTTGAATATGTCTGTGGAAAGATCAACTTTTCTACAATAGGGATACCATATGTAAAAATGTATATACTAGCAACTCCTAACAAAGTTATCACTTTTTGTCTATCCTTTGTACTAAATTGTTGTTTTCCCTACTAACAAAACCCCTGTGTATACCTAACAATAATGGAAAGGTAGATACCTTAAGAATGAGTAGAATCCAATATGCATACTTACTGAGGAATGTGCAAGACAAAACAAGATCTTAAATCCACCAAATTTTTTAATTAATCAATTTTATGTAAGACAGAAAGAGTAAGTTAATATATTATTATTGTATGGTATGGTAGTACTTACCAGTACTTACCTACTTACATAAGTAGTAGGTACCATATTGTACCAAATCTATTTTACGAGTTGTGAGTTGTCAGTTGTCACCTGTTGTCAAATTGCAACATTCTGTCTTCCGTCCCCTGATGGTGCATCGGTAATAGACGGGTTGTTAGTTGATAATGTTTTCCTACCCAGTTCCCAAACCATTTCGACACTCCCCATTCCCCCACATTCGATTCGCAACCTTCTTGCTCTTCTTCACAACAATCCACCTGCACTCCCGACTATCTCGGCTGTCGCCATGCTGTGTCTGCCATGCTCTTGTTCCTCCTTCGGGCCCTCATCCTGTGACATCCACGTCCAAAAAAGTGACACGAGTTCGTGGTAATATTGTCGCTCCAGTTTCCAATTCATTGTCTCATCATGAAGAATCATCGAGGGCACCATTTCCACGGGGTGGAGGCGGGGACCATGAAAATTCCCAAGGGTTGAACACCAAAACCGACCTCAACAAACTCAACAATTTCATCAACCTCAACAAAATCAACAAACTCAACAAAACCATCCAATCATCCCTCTCCAATCAAATAACCACCCTCCAAAAAGGATATCAACAACGACTCGCCGCCGATCCCTCATTCCTCACCAAATCCCTCTTGGAAATCACTCTGGCGGCCACCACTCAAACTATGGCGGAGGTATCTCGTCGGGGATGGGGGCGAATGGTGCCCGAGTTCGATTTCGTCTTTGCTGGAGTTTTGACGGCGGTTTGTGGGAAGTATTATAGTATGTGGCGGGTGGCGAAAACAGTGGACATAGTAGACAGTAAGAGAGAAGGAGATTCAATTGACAGAACGAACAGTGGGACAAAAAATGCACCAAAAAGAAAAGATCCATCCTCCCAATTTCGATGGATGGACCCGGACAAAATCCCAACAAATGCATTTCAACCAACCCTCCTCGATGGAATTACGCCTCCCACACTTCCCTCCCGATTATGGGCATTTATTCTCCCCATGCCCCAGCTCTTTCGTGCGGGTGTCCTCGCCTCCATCATTGGATACGGGTTCACTTCCATATTGATTCAGCTACGATCACTGGTACTGCCATGGCTGGGATGGGGGTACAAACCTCCGACTCAACCGGTATCGGTACCTCTAGCTGCAATTTATACGGGGGTGTTTATGGCATTGGTGAGTAACGTACGGTATCAGGTATTGCAGGGGATCGTGGAGCCAGTGTTGATTGATGGGTTTTTTTATAGGGTGGGGAGAATACGAATGGGTCGTTTGGGTCGTGTGGGGGAATGGAAGGTTTGGAGGCAATGGAAGGGGTTGGTGATTGTGGGAGTGAGATGGGGGAATGGGTTGTTGGGAAGTTGGATTGCTATTGGTGGTATGAGGGCTTTGGGGCTGCAAAAGTTGAAGGAATAGTGTGAGAAGAGTATGCATTTCAATTATTGCATTTGCAAAGAACAGATTGCTCTTGGGTGCTATTCAATCAAATCAGAAATTGTCACAGTCAAAACAGAAATTTCGATTTCTGGTGGCAAGTCGAGCTTCATGCTCGGAGTAACGTCTGGAAATATTAAAGCTGTATTTTTCATTTTATTTCATGTGAACCAAATAATTGTGGTTTGGTTTTGACGTCTCGACATGTGCACTCAATTATAAGTGTAATGGCAATTCATATAGTTTAGAGCTGACTCTATAAGTTGTGTCTTCACGAACTTGAGTCTTTTCCCTAAATTATTGAAAAATAGTGCAACGAGCACTATTACAGCAACATTCCAATGTCTAACATATCTCATTTTCATCAAAAAAAAAAATCGGTCTATGTTAATGTACTAAAAAAATCAAATGAATATCCAAGCGAATTCAAAGAGAAAACAAGCATGATCTCAGATTTTCATGTATGAAAACAAGCTCCTAAAATCCTCTATGCGAGCTATTATGAAAACTGAAACTTCTTGTACGAATAGAAAGTAATGAAAGAAATGAGTTGACCTTAAAAAATCTGGATGTAAAATTAAGAGAGGCACCAGAAGTGCGACAAGAAATTTGAGATTGCCACCACAAATGATGATGGGGCGGCCTTCTGGTTGTTGAGATCCTAAAAAGAAATGGGCTTGGGCTCAAGTACCCAGAATGGTTAAAATCTCCTTTTGCCTACTTTCTGTAACATGTCCCATTACTTGTTCAGAATCAAATGTGTTTGGAAGGGGTAATACTACATAGATGCAAAGCTGTACTGCATGTGTTGCTGGATGTTTGGCTTCAGACGAGAGTTTGCACCACCTCCATGAGTTCGACACAGCTGCGCTTTCCCTATTGCAACTCGATTGCAGCCCTCAAGCTTACAACGAACACCACCACCATGCTTTGAAACAAAAAATGAAACATCGCAATTATCACATTGCAACGACATTGAATATAAAATGTCAACTACAAGTCAAAATCTTACCGCAGCACAGTACAATGTTTTTCCCCTTGCAACCTTCTCGCACCCATCGTGCTGACATTTCTTTCCTCCTCCATGCTTGACGCAAAAGTTGGTTGAGGATTGAGCTGATTTATCGCACCCTTCAACTTGACACCTACGCCCACCACCATGGCTTGTACAAAACGTAGACCCCCCAACAGCAGATTTGGAGCAACCATCGTATTTGCATCGCTTTCCGCCACCATGTCTGTCGGTGAAATGCACAAGTGTGACATAACTTTAGTTAACAAAGCAAATAGGAGTACAAATCAAACCTAAAAGAAAAGTCGAGGATGACTTACGCAGCACAAAAGAATTTGTCTCGTGCTCCCTTATCACATCCCGGAACTGTGCATCGTCGACCACCCCCTGTGCATTAGGAAAAAAGCAGCTTTAGAGTTATGTATCGTCCATGATATTATACTTGTCTGCGTTAGGAGTGCCTCACCGTGAGCGATACAAAATCGGGTTGCCCCCTGAGCACATTTGGTGCATCCCTCACGTTCGCACTGACGACTACCACAGTGCCTTGCGCAATACGGTCTTTTCGTTACTGCAATGTCATCACACCCTTCAATCCGACACGTCTAAGTTGAGACAGGTTCAAGCGACAAAAATTGTTGGAGTGATTGAAAATAGCAACATCAATTAGTAAAAAAATATCCCTCACACTCACCTTTACCTCCCTAGCAAAAGACGAAGGAATCATCGTGGGGTCCATTGTAAAACATCCATCAATGTTGACCGGCTGAGCAGTCAACGTGCAATACATGTTATTCTGAGGCCCTGTCAAAATTACGGAGCCAAATGCTTGAGATATGGGTATTACCACCAGGTTATCCTTCTTTCCATTAGTGCTACCGTTAGTTCCATTCCTAGTGACATTCGACCCAACATTTCCATTTAATTGATAAATGACCCCTGGGGTGGTGGGTGTTATTGATGCATTCATCATGCCGGTGGCGTTGTTGTTGTGTGCGCGAGCCATTTCATTGAACTCCTTCAAGTTCGCGTGAACCACAGCAGGGTCTTCAGCATACATTTGATGCTGCTGTTGCTGTTGTAATGATTGTTGCTGCAGCTGCTGAGGATATGTCTGAGCTTGTTGAGGGTAGGTCTGAGCTTGTTGAGGGTAGGACTGAGCTTGCTGAGGAACCTGTAACGGTCGCATTTCCTGCTTCAAATGTTGCTGAACTTGTGGCTGTAAAACAACATACTGCTGCTGTGGCTCATTCGATGGTTCCTGCGTGGCTTGATGCTGAGCATACTGCGATACGTTATATTGCTGTGGTGCTTGCACGGGAGCCGCGTAATGCTGTGGTGCTGAATATTGCTGTTGATCTTGAAGAGATGGTGCCTCCTGAGTGACATACTGAGGTAATAGATCAGGAGGAGGAGAAGCTTGAGGCGGCGCATACTGCTGTGTTACACCTTGCTGATGGGACAAGACCTGAATGGGTTGAACGTCTTGAGAAGTTTGAGTTGGCGGTGCAGCAACCGGAACGCGATCTACCCAGCCCGCACTTGCATCTGCATAGTCCACGAAGGCGAAAGGGTGTGTAGATGAAGCTTCTACTTGATATTCCGGGGTATATTCTTGAGGATATGGGACTGGTTCTGGAGTTGGCTGTTGAGAGTTGTCGATAATTGTCGGAGTTTGTTGCCCCTGCTGGGATTGAGAGCCTTGTTGCACAGAGCGGCCCACATTCTGACCATGCTCCATTCCCTGTACACTCCCTAATGACACAACGTTGCCTACTGCTCGCACTGCCTGCTGAACGTGCTGTGCTGCCCATTGCCCGCTGTTGGTACCAGGATTCAAGAACACAAATTGTTGCTGGGGGGGCGGGCATTGTTGCACAGTGGTGGGTAAACGCGGGGCTGGGCCCATACCTATTGTGGGTGGCGCGCTTGCTGCACCGCTCAAAAGATTCAATGCACTTGCTGCAGGATTCAGTGTTGCCGAATTAGTTACAGCTTGGCTCGCATCAGAACCTGCAAGCTCACTGATTGAAGACGGGAACGATTCGTTAATCGATGAGTCGAAGGTATTGTTATTTGAATTCCGAAGAGAATGGGTCACGGATGGGGGGGCAGGAGACAAACTGGGGAGACCGATACTCATTTGTGACGCAAGGGACAAACTACGGTCGCGATGTTCCTCTTCTTCGTTGGATTCGTAAATCCCCATCGACACCATCGCTTCGTGCGTCGGAGTGTTTGGGGGCAATCGATTATCTTGCGCCTTAGATGGAAAATGAAACAATTGATACAGAGTTAGAAAACAGAGAACAGTCAAACTAAGCCAACGCTTCAAAGAACTCACAGCCATCGAATCAGAACGGGGCCTTTTCTTTCCGATGAACGCCTTTTGCATCTCCAAATCAGCTGCCATTTCTCCCAAGTCTGCCGGTCCCACATCCTTCCACAGCTCTTTGCCTACACTTTCATGAGGATTCACCACTCGATCTAGACCATCCCATAGAAGCCTCACAGCCCTCTGAACAAAGTTGAGAACAAAGGGCACTGAATCGGCATGAAGGAGAGAGTAACAGGAGAGGACACACGAGGGAGAAACATCACCGGCTGAAAAGATTGGAACGGCAAAAATGGTTTCGATTTTGGCACTTTCAAGTGCTTGTTTCCGAGATTTATCATAAATGAAGCCCTGTAAAAGTATTGAGTTTCTCACGAGCATGAGACACAGTCAAGGAGAAACTGAAAAAAACGAGATAGACGGATGTAAAGCACCTACCACATCAGAGCTCCAGACAGGATAGCCAGATTTGTAAGCCGTTCCTACTGCACCATCTCCTACACCAATAGTAGCCTTTCCAGAAACCTTTCGAAACTCATTGATTCCCTCGTTTGTCGATGTAGCTGCAACAGTAAAGAGGCACTTCAGCATTCGTTCTGGTGGCTGTGAGCCTTGCCCAATGTTACCAGGGCCGGTTGCCCCATTAGATTCATCACAGCCCATGCTACTGACAATCCAAGCATCTGCCACATCAAAAACAGACATGCCCAAAAATGCATCTGCAAACTCTTCCAATCTCCCACGGATCAAATGCATCTTGGAAGCAATCGTTTCTGAAGTTCGAATAGCATCCCCTGACGCCGTATTCATGATGGTGGACCACACACCATACGAAGCTTCGTCGAATGCATCGGCCACAATGATTGAATCTGAAAGCATGAAATTTTGACCATTCTGCATAGCTTCAATTTGTTCCTGCGAATGCTGCCTCAAATACTTTCGTTCGCTAAGACTTCCACTTCTCCCCCGGAGATTTGGCGATCTTTCAAGCTGTGCCGATTTAGGAAGCATGGGGATTCCAAGATCGTCCTTAGGTGCATTACGGAGTTCCATGCCCTCCAACCCTGTGGCGAAACCTCCATTGTCATCATCACTTAATTTAAATGAGACAAATTTGGCGGTGACCCCCTCAGTGAGCTCTTGAGTGTGATCAACTGGTTTCCCTTTGGGTTTCATAGAAACCAAGGCATGATGCTGGCTGTGGCCGCTATGGTGACTATCACCAGATTTGCTCCCCTGCCCACTATTATTGCTATGGTGACTTGCATCATCATCATCACTGTGATCTTCCAACCCCTCAATCATTTTGATTTTACCCTCCCTGGGATGATGATGCTCCTCCTCGTGATGATAAATCACTGGCATCATACATGGAATGTTCGTACTCCCTGCACTGCGGCTAATGTACTGCAAATAATCAATTGCATCACTGCTGCTCTCCACATTATTGGGCGAGAACATGACCACCACCCACACATTTCCCCCATCATCAACTCCCACAGGCATGCCGATGGCAGTTTGAAGCTTAATATCAGAACGTCCAAGGAGCCCTTCTTGCTTTTGACAATTAGCCCAAACTACTTGAGCCGAGAGAGTTACAGCTTCCACTATTCGGGGAGAGAGAACGTGTTCCTCCTCATCGCCCTCGTTGTTGTGGGGATGGGTGGCTTTGTAGGTGTTTGGGTGAACAACTAACTGATTTGTTGAAGATCCATTTTGAACATTTGAACCATTGGTTTGATCATCTTTTTTCAAGGAGTCCAAGTCTATCTCCTCAATAGTTTCACGCTCTTCGCCATCCACTGCCCCTACAGTCTGCTCGCCCTCTTCTACTTCATCAGGGTGTGGCTGCACCAATTTGGACCTTTGATCACAATAAGCTTTGGAGGTGTATAGTTGAAGAAAACGCTTTTTCGGCTTTTTGTTTTGGCCAGAGCTGTTTGGTTGTTGGGACTGGGACTTTGGGTCTTCTGCAATGGGTTCACAGCACAAAACAAAGAGGAGTGAATAAAAAAAATATAACAAAAATAACATTTTCAGGGCAGTCCATTGAAAAGAAAAACCAAATAAAGTGCATGTCGACAAAGAAACAATTTATGCCTGTAGCTTGCCAAAAAAATATCAAATCAAGCATTAGTTTCGAATATCACCACGCATTTCATATGTAACATTGCCGTTTGCGACAACCCAACACAAGGCAAGCACGATTTTTTCTTTCAGAGCCAACATTATTTTTTGGCCATGAGGACTCACCAATTGAAGCCACAGTCGAAGTCCCACTCTCGTTCGACATCCACCAAACCTCCCCGATGTCGAACCCAAGACCCGCACAGGCCACTTGGAGATACGAACGGACTCGATCGGCGTCCATCTTTCAAGCTTTAAATTGGGGCCGTTGATTTTGGTCGATATTTTTTTCGCCCCGTGAAACTTGTGTGAAAGCTGTTACATCGGAGTTGAAACTCACAAACCCTCTTGCTGAGATGAATAATCGAAACAAATCGCGGTGAAGTCAAACTAATGATGGATTGAGCGGCACAGATGATGACGAGTACGGCGATGGAAACCCTAGCCTGCTCTCGCCAACACCTGCCGGCTGCCAAAGTAAGAGAGCGAACACAAATGGAAGAAACTTGGGTGAAAGGGTGGTATGCTCGCGAATTTGGCGGCAATTCCACTAGGTAGCTGAAGAGACTGACGAACGGTGTTCTCAAACCCCCCTCTTAGTTATGAGTGGTCTGGATTGCAAAGAAACGGTGCAATAACAGGTAATAAGAGGATGTAGCGGCAGCGGGTTCGAGCACTGGTAAAAAAGGCGGGACCGTAGTAGGCTCGATGGCTTTGTCTGAATGACGAAGTGATATTATAGATCTTGGCATTTATCCACGTGATAAGGATTCGCGTGACAATTCAGAGAGCGAAGAGTGACTGACGATTGCACCAGGATGGACCCAACGTAATCGAGGCGCCTGATCTTTGATTTCGAAATCCTATTTTTCTCTTCTTGCAAATTAACGCGTTGAGCGGATTCTTAATGGGCCAACAACCAACAACAAGGAAGGAAAGATTCATCCATCCATTCAAGTGAAATTCAAGGCAGGGTGCATGCACCAAAAAGTGTACTATTAGTACTACCATAAGTATGGTACAAGTTAATAATTATATAGAGGTATTATCACTATATTTGAGGTATTACCAGA